>ARYC01002944.1:0-55834 GCA_000711775.1 Oxytricha trifallax | reverse complement strand
TATCTTGGAAGCCCCAGAGGGCAGTGCTTAATACACATCCCTGCAGAAGCACTTCAACGCGTTTAGAATATAGAGCTCTTCCAAGAAGCCTGTAAGTCAACCATAAACCCCTCTGAAATTGGCTTCCACTCTTACTCCATTAGTTCAGAACCTAGCCAACCTCAAGCTGCAATCAAGTAAGCGTAAGGGTAGTGAGATGATCAATGTAACAGCCCATGAAAACTAGATAGGTATTACACCTAGACGCTTGCAGCTGTCAAGCAGGGCAGAGAGCAGCAGTATAGTCACAGTGAAGGAATAGGAAGGTAAGCTATAGTTTCATGGTTTTATACTACTTTAGTTTATACCAAGCTAAGTATACCCAACTAGAGAAACGACTAAGCACCCAGAGCAGACTCTGGTAACATCGATGCATAACCATCATTACATTATACTCCCATTGCAGTAGTCAAACAGCAAGTCAGCTAAAGGTTGGGGACTTATGGCACTATGGCTAGAAATCTCTCTATAACCAAGGAAAAAAACTAAGAGGCAGCAGTTCTCGATGAGTTTCATAGCAGCAATCACAAAGGACCAGTTGGTCTCCAGTCAAATCATTGAGGGGGCCTTTGATGCCGTGCTGTTCGAGAACTTCCTCTATCACACCCTGCGCCAGCTGCGCACAGACAAGGATCTCGCCCAGAAGAAGATCGTGCTGCTCATGGACAACGCAGTCATTCACGAGTATTCAGAGGTGCCGGAGACTGCTAGGAAGTTCAAGGTCACTGTCCTTTTCAACGCTGAATACTCACCCTGGCTTAACCCCATCGAGCAGTTGTTCTCCTACATCAGAGGCACCTCCGTTAGGAGCAAGCTGACAGCAAGTAAGCATACTATACCTAACTTATCATAGGATCCACCTGGTGAAGCGGCTCTCGCAGATTCTGAAGGCCATGACCAAGACAGACGTCAACAAGCTCTGGGCTTTCAGCGTGAAGCAGTGGTGCAGCACCATCAAGCATGGATTTGTGTGAAGTTGAGCTGAATGATGATGAGTTGAGGAGCTGGAGCAATATAACTGACCAATACAACCATAGACAGCACTTGAATCCTCAAATTTATTGATTAAAAGCCCCCTTATTACATATCACACTTTTAAGTTTTAATTTTAACTAATCAAACCAAAAATCCAAAAACCTCTCTCATTTTCGCTCATTAAAATAGTCATTTTGGCTCCTCCACCACTAAAGCTGCTGAATTTTGTGCTCAAACGGTCGAGTAGGACTTAAAAGTTGCTGAGCTGGGGGTTTTAAAACATGGAGAATACGATCGGGTCTCAAATTTCACCTTACAATCATCAAGCAACGAGTTCTTGACCATTTATGGTGATCCCACTCTAAATCACGAGAATTTGGTCAAAGTTGTCTATTACAGTTGAAGATTTTATCAAACAGACATTAAAAATGATACTTGTTACTAAACTAGTGAATCAGATAAAGAATTCGAAGATCCTGCTATAAAATCATTGATTCTTGTTGAAATTTGATCAAATTGTTTATATTCAGCTACAAGTGTTAAACAAACGAAATGTAAAGTTGGTTAAAATTAATATAATAAATATTTATTTTTGATTAATTTCTACAATTTCCTATTTTTATCTATTTTAGCAATATTAATAAGGATTTTAGAAATTGCCTTATTAAGGAATAAAAACATATACTTAAATTCAGAAAGTGCCATTAATTTTTCATACTTTAATTCTAAATAATTTTAATTTTAATTTAAACTAAAGGGTTTACGTTTTGAATATCCATACCTAGCACTTTAAAATTTTAAATTAAAAATATATCTTTTTTTATTAGAGCCTCTTATAATTATAATAAAGATCACTGTGAGCTGATTGTTAATATTTCAATATAATAAATTATAGTAAAAAATAACAACTAATACATAAATGTTTTTTTTTTTAAAAAATATTTCTTTCTCTTTTTCTAAAGCCAAAATTTTAATAGAGTTCATAGTTTATACCGAAAGGTGCTATTTAATTGAGATCATATTAACTTGCCATGTGATAGTATCTCATTAATTAAATTTAAATTATAGATATAATTATGAAAATTACAATGAGAAAAAGTTAATGTAAGAATTAATTTAAATCTATTATATTATAAATACTAAAAATTCCCCAAATCTAATATAATAAAATTCATTTTTTTTTTCGATAGATAATGATATAATATGAGAAATAATGTTTATAACCTAAAAATATAAAAGATTTTGTTTTATTGACTTATTCATAAATATATTTTTGTCATCCTATTGAATTGAAGCAAGTTTTCAAAGGGTACACTTCATAAATATAAATTATAATAACTAAAGCAAATTAATTATATATTAATTTTAACTTTAGTACGGAGATGTGAAAGGTACGAAGATCAAGAAGTCATTCAGATATATGGAAGATGTCCTTGAGCAGACCCAAAGTGGAGATTGAGTCAAAGCGAGGGTTATAGCCCCCAAGAGTTCACTGAGTGTTCGTGTGCAGCTCACAAGCAAAGGTTCTGAAGTGCCAAGTTTTACTTGTCTCCTAAGTATTGCGAACAAATGATCTACAAGCATCAAATTTACATGACAGCAGTAGCTTGAGTTTAGCGCTGTCGGCGAGGGACACGGCCCCCCAGAAGCATGCTTCTTCCGCTGCAGAGGCCCAAAAGTGTCAAGTCGTCAGTCTGTTCTCTTTGGTTTAATGACTCCTTTAATTCTAAAGTTACGAGCAGCCTTTTTTAAAAATTATAAATATAATACTAAAGCTAAAACTAAATAATAATTATATATTAAGTCTAGATATATTTATTTTTAGATTTTCAATTTCACTTGCCTTAAGTGAATTCATCATTATCATTAATAATTAAAGCAATTTATTAATAAAAATTTACACAACCATTTTCAAAAACCAATTTTTTCATGTGTTTATCACCGCCATTATTTTCAAAATAATTGAAGTCACTGAAATAGTATTCTACTTATTGCTTTATAATATTTTTCTGTAATTTTGAGAAAAAAAATCATAATCTATTACTTTCATAAGTTTAATTTATATATTAATTTATCTTTACATCCTAAAGATGTCTTGTATTAAGCATTTAACTCGATTCTTCCTCTTTTTGCTAATTCGTCATAAATATCATTCTTCAAAATAAATCTATATTTAATAACTTTACTTAAATATAATCACTTAGAAAATGAAAAATCTTCACTCTTTATTTAATATTCTATGCATGATGGTGAAAGGTTTAACTTTCTCTGGGTCTAAATTGAAAATATCTTCCTTGGACTCTGAATAAAATCTGATAAACTTGTTTGTGAGTATATCGATTTGTTAAAGTCTCTCTGCTATTAAATCTGCTGCGGCGTTGGATGGAGCACATAAACATTCAAGTTAAAATAAATAATAATTAATTTAAGTTTTACTTAAGAAATTAATAAAATAACAACTCAAAAAGGTTTATCAAGATTTAAAGTATTTAAAATAGTTATTTGCTTATTTTAAAATTTGCTCTTCGGGATTCATCTTAAACCAATTAGCAACAATTAACTTAAATTTATATTTATTTACTTTAATTGCGCATGTAACTAATGTTTTACCTGTACCAGGTGGCCCTTAAATCAATTTCAATCTCTCAACCATAAAATTTATTATATTTTAATACTTAGTTCCTAATAAACCCTAGCTTCTTAAACTGCTTTGAATTGTGAGTTAGAGAAGGTCTTTGGCAATCCATTAACGAACACATCCTAGGGCTCCTCATTTGAAATAGACTTTTGAGGTTCGCAATTTAAGATGGCATTTTTTATGAATTCAGTTGATGGCTTACCCACTGCTTAGAATTACATATATTTTTTAAAAATTATAAGAGATTATCCTAAAAAATTGATAAATTAATAAGAATTTCTCTAAAGTGGTCATTTGCCTGAAGAAACTATAAAAATATTTAATAATAGAAAAAAATTTCCAAAACATTAAGTAGTTTCAAAAATTATTAAACTCTTGTTTAGCTTTAGAATGCAATACTGTAGATGTGATTAATACAGTTCATGATCCTTTTATTGATAAATATAATAAATTTAAGTCAGTTTATTATAATAATTTTAATAAAATAATTCAAATTAATATGGAAGGAGCTGCTTGCCCTCTCCCTCATCACTTTTAGCATCTGGGTTTCGAATGTTATTGGTAAATAAATAATTAATAGATATTTTTTATAATATTTATAATTAAAAACATGAATAATACTATACAATAATCATCAAAATACATATTTAAAATTAAAAATCTAGATGCTGAAGAGTCTTTTAAAAATTATGTCAATTTATGTTTATTTCTCAATAAATTAACTTTCGCTTAGAAATAAATCAACCTGCGAACAAATAATTTGATAAGTTTTTTATTCCAAAAAATTCACTAAATTTATATTAATGAACTTCAAAATTTAAAACTTGTATAGTCATTTTGTATAGTTGAGATAGTTTTATCAATTATTTATTAGATTATAATTTCCCATTTAATATTTATTTTCAAAATAATATCCACAAGAACTGTGCAATTTAAATTAATTTTTCTTCTGGAATATATATTTCAGTAACCTTATTATTTATGTAAATGGCCTCTCGCTCCAATCTGTATTTTGTATACACATCCTATAGCTGTGTATTTAATCTATAATTCATTGATTAAAGAATCTTAATATTTAAATGTATCTTGGTGCCATTTAATCTTTATATGGAATTTCAATTATTAATTGCTGCTTCTCATGCATATTATCAGTTCTATTCAATTAAAGGATTAGCCTGCATGAAATTTTATATATGTATATTTAAAAAATAGCATTTAAATAGCTGATGTCACGGTATCATCAAACTTGAAGTTACAGATTGAATTCTATGTATTGTATTTAAAATTTATTTAAAAGTTGACAGTTTTCAGGGGCCTTTCGATAGCCTGGCTGATTGAATGTTCGTTTTGAAGAAAAGCCTAGAGAGTTTTTACATATGAAACAGTATTCGGGAATTTATTTGGAATAACGAGAAAATCTTGCTCAATTCTTATCTCTTTCCCCTCATTGCCTAAAATTTCTGCAACACAATAATTAGAATTTTAATTTTATCAACAATAAGAGAAAAAATATAGATCATTAAATATAAAATTTTTATCAAAACAATGTTAAGGTTCTTCGGATTTCCTTATCTTAGCAGTCGGCGAAATATAAAAATCAATAAAAATATTACTAATTTCTTAATAATTAGTGGAAAAATAAATCTAATTTATATTAAGGATCTACATCCTAAAATTAAATTTAATATTATTGAACTCTGCATTATCAATATTCTTTACTATATTTAAAATGATAGTACTAAACATATGATTTAATAAATATGCTTACTAATCGAATTATTTCTAAATTAATTAATTTTTATTTTTAGACTTTATATATAAATAATATTATATATACATATTTTAATATATATAATAAGATTAATTTATTAAATTAAATTATATAACTTAAGCTTAATATAATAATATTTATATACTGAAAATGTTTTAATAAATTATAATTAGAGGTTTAAAAATATGATTGTCCTTACAAATATATACTTTTATATAACGAAGTAAAGTAATAGTCAAATTTGAAATTCAATCTTGACTTTAAAATTCTTAAGTTGCAATTTCCCTCAACTCTTGGCAAAGTGCTAAGCTTTAAATTTATTATCAAGTTTCAAATAGAATTTAAAAAAGAATCTCAACAAAAAAATTGATTTTAATTTTATTTATTTCAATATTAATATTTTTCAGAACAATTTTGCTTTATTTTAAAAAGAAAAAAGGATTGTATAATTACTCAATTTCAAAGGTTTTAGAAATATTAGGAGAATAGTACACTTTATTTATGAAAAATTAAATAACAAAATTGAAAAAATTAAAATATTTTTCATTTTCGGATACTTTTTTCTTGATTTGATAATTAATATCTATAATTATAAAGTATTTCTTACTAAACACTGTAAAGTTTATTCTTAAAATTTTATATTAAATCTAAGATTTATATATAATTGAACTCCTTTTATAGCCACAGATCTTTTTTATCTTAATTTATAAATTATATAACATATTAAATTATTAAATTTTTAAGCTTTTTACCGTTAAGAAATATTCCAATCCTCTCATACACATCTTAAATGATTATAGGCTATTGAACTTGCTAAACAGGCTGTTGCTATTAACCATCTGCCCATGAGTTTCCCTAGAAAACTTGCTCATATGATTTAATTTCTTCACGCTGGTTTCCTTTGCGCTCTTCAGTTTAGTTTGAGCTTATATTTGGGTTTGGGAAAATTTGTTGTCCTGAGATAGGTTTTCTAACAAAATTCTTGCCCTTTTTTTATTTTCGTTACATTCTTATCAAACAAAATATATTAAAAAAATGATAATTTAAATTGAATTAAAAAATTATTTAATGAATATAAGTTAACCATTCTTTATTAGATTTTTAAATTATTTTATAAATTTATTACATATAAAATTTCAACTTTATTTATACTTATTTTCTTGAAATATTTGTTGCTTTATTGATCATATATAACTATAAAATTTTCTATATTAATTATAATTTGATTAGAAAATTTGTATTCATAATTTTGTAACTTTAAATTAAATTTTACTTTCATTTCATACATATAAATATAGTTTTCTTATAATTTAGCTTATATATACAATTTTAGTTCATCAATATATATATTTGAGATTAAAATATTAAAAAATGCATATTTATAGACAATTTCATAATATACAGTTATATTAATTTATATTTATTGTGAATATCTGCCTACTCTTGAAGAGATTTAGTTGAACTGATTAATATCTAGCTATTGGACATTAACTAATTGCATTCTTCTCTTTACTTCGTCGAAATTTTCATAGCTTACTATAGCGTTATTCTCATCTAGATATTTATATTAAATATTAAAATTAATCTTTAGAGTAAAAATATTTATCAACTTGCTTGAAGTTAATTAAATGCATATAAAAAGCTATTAATTAATTACAATATAGATAGGTGATATAACTTAGCCAGTTCTCGTCATTAGACAGACACTAGCTATTACCTATGATTATCATACCATGTCTAGCTCTGCTCAAAGCAAATCTATTATGTAATAATTAAATTCTATTATTTTAATATTATCTAATATTATTATCTATATAAATAATATTAATTAATATAATAAAAGCGACATTCAATCTGTTTGCGTCCCTAACAAACCCTAGGTTGCGAGTACGAACTGTCGAAATTATAGTGTAGTCCGTTTCTCTACCCTACCAGGAATCAATTGACCCAATGTTATTGGTATCAATCAAAACCTATAGACCATTATTAAAGTTTAATTGTACTAAGATTAAAATTGAGTTATTATGAGGACTTTATAACAGCTTTTTTGTAAAGGTAAATGGTTGAAAAATTACAAGAAATAGTGAGTACAATAATATTTAGATAAATATAATTGCTTACAGATTTTTTTATAAATTACTAGATTCATGTCATTTTAAAATAATTGTAAAATAAAATTATATCGCTATATCATTTATATAACTCAGTTTTGATTAATGATAAATTTATCAATACTTTAATTATATTTTGAATATATTGTCTCTAAATGCAAGTTGAATTTGTAAACAGCATTATATTATTGAATTTTCATTAGTATCATTTTCATATTTTAGAAAATCATAAATGGTTTTAAGGAGTAAGACTATGCATTAACATATTAAAAGTAAAAAAATTCTTAAAAATTAATTCAGAAATAAAATTTGGTGAAGCTCTCTACAAAAATTGTAAGGTTCTATTTGAAGATATATTTTCAAATTGTGACTAATTTAAAGTTAGGTGAAAAGCCTTTTTATTTATGGAATTTCTTTAAACTTACATTATTCAATTTATTATAAATCACTACATGCCTTTAATTTTAATTAAACAACTTAAATTTATTTGTTATTAGTTAGAAGGTGAAATTACTGATTTAAGGAGATTTCGTTATATTTTTTGGAAAAAATATAACCTCAACTTTATCTGCTTAATATTAAATAGTCGCTTAAAAATAAAAAAGCCATTTATTATTAAAATTTCTAGCAAAAATGTTTACTAATAATTTAAAAATGTTTTAAATAAAGAAAAGGTTTTGAGGAATAAATCTAACCATATAGGACTTCTTAAAATAAATTTAATAATTTCAAAAGATTCTCTTAAATAACTTAATTAATTTATTTAAGTAAATTTAGAAAATTTTAATATTCTTTGAGCTTGTTAAGTATAATATTATTAAAAAATTTAATCATCAGTTGTTTACAATAAATTTTTGTTAAGCTGACCGATATAAGGAGTGACCACTCCTATTTATTATTTCTGAATATCAATTTTCTTCATTTGACCAAAGACCTTATGCACTAGTTCAACTTCATGCTGGTTGTACCATGAACTTTCATATGTTAATAAAAACGCACCCTCAAATCTAATATATAATATCATTTTAATATTTAAAAAAATAACAACTTTCATAGTTGCTTTCACCTCTGTTACTATATTTATTATAAGTAAATAATATTTTTTGTTTACAACCTTTTGTATCAATGAAGATAATAGGCATTTTAAAGTTATTGTAAAAGTTCTAATGACCTTGAAAAAAATAGAATAATATATTAAGTTGATATTTAACCTATAATTAATTGAATTTTTATAGAAAAATATTCTGAAATATAATATTATACAAGTATATTTCAAATGTAAAAAATATAGATATTTAATCAACTTTTTAAATTTATTAAATTAAACAGCCAGTAATTTGCTTGACTATTGATCATAATTTAATATTCATTAATCTAAGTTTGATTAAGTTTTAATTTATAACAGCTTATTATTTTTCAAATAACATACAATAAATTAACCATAAAATTGCTAACTTTAAAAATGTTTACAAAAATCAAACAAAAATTACAATTTACTTATTCTTATGTATGTACAGATATGAATAAATGCAATTGACAAAGTTGAAATTGCCTTAAAAGGCTTTAGTTTTAACTTGAAATAATGTAGATTATATATGGCTACTTGTAATTTTGCATATAACAATAGTTTAACAGTATTAAATCACTGTATGAAACTATTACTCTTCTATGTACATCAGACATGTTTCTGATATAAATGTTTTACTAAATTGGTCAATATGTTTTAATGGTAACAATGAGTATAGATATTGATCTCTTCCAATTTTTCATTGTGTCAACTGGGAGCTGATTTAATTATTATATATTTCAGTTTCAAGTATCCACTCTAGTCATTCTGGACATTTGAGCGTATAAGTTTCAGTAGTATAAATGTAATAGCTACTGAACATCCTGAAATCTTATTCTCTCAAGAGTGACCTAAAGGTAGCATTCATCAAAGCAAGATATGGAGGAATACACTATGGAGCATTCTCCATACAATACACGGCATGTCTTTATATCTCTCGCACTCTTTATTTTTTAATATTATTACAGTTATAAATTAAAACTTAATCAAACTTAGATTAATGAATATTAAATTATGATCAATAGCCAAGCAAATTACTGGCTGTTTAATTTAATAAATTAAAAAAGTTGATTAAATATCTATATTTTTTACATTTGAAATATACTTGTATAATACCGGCATCTTAAATTTTTCTTAAAAATTCTTTCGCACTTATAATCAATAAAAAAATAAAGTAAACAATTTCTAATTTTGATACCATTTTAAATTCTTAAAAGAAATTAAATTTGTTCATAAATTAAATCTACCTCTAAAAACAAACGAACAATTTTTTAAAAGATATGTATACAAAAATATTTTGAATTCTAAATTTATTACCTTTCTAAAATGATAAATGCCTAATTGCCCAATTGATATGCACTAAACAAGCGATTGAAATAGAAAAGCCTATTTAGTGGAGCCACGATTGCTGGGTGACTTCTGTACTATATGTTTAGGAGTGAGTAGCCGTTTTATTAATTCATCACAAGTCTCTCAAATAAACTCTGGGGACCATCTATGTTGTACTCTTAATAAGTTGGTCCAAGTTGCTTGTGATCTCCAATCAATACTACTTAAAACCAGAATCTCTAGTAGAAATGAATATTTTGAATTATTATTGAAAAATAATTATATTAAATTTTAATAAGAAATTTATAGATAAATCAAATTAATTGATCATACTATACTGCAAAATAATATTAAGATCGTAATAAATTATTAAAAATGAAATGCGTTTTGAAGAATTATGTTCTAAATAAGTATTTCTTATAACTGACTAAATATATAATCAAATTAAAAAAAATTACTTGATTAAATAATTCTTCTATAATATTTATCTAACAAAATATACAGGAAAAATATTTAATAAAAACTGATTCGATTAATCTGCATAAAATATATATGAAAATTAATTATTTAATATTTTAAAAAACATAGTAATAAAATGATAAAACTTAATTAAAGTTTTATATGATCAAATCAATCAAATTAACAACCCGAATAAATATTTAAAATTTCGATAACATTTTTTAGATAATTTATTTAGGAAATTTAAGTTTTTGACTGTCTCTACGTGCATGATTGGTCTCAATGATTCATATTCCTTGGCTTGAGTGGCTTCATCTATGATTTAGAAAAAATATTAGTTTACTTTAATTTATACTAATAATGATGACTTTATGAAACACCTTATTTTAAAGTCTGCCCTCATTGCTATAATATTTTAATAAACAGCTCGATTTAATAAATGTAAATATTTATTTTAATTTATACCAGCTAATGTACAGAGTATTATGGGAATTTCATTCAAGATCATAAAACAATTAAATAAGTAATTAAAATATATATAAAATTATCTATAAAATCATTTCTTCAACTCTGCTTTTTTCAATAAAGAAATCATTGAGCTTGTCTCTCCTTACTCCTTTTATACCTTGCCTGTCCACTTTATATTATAAATTATTTATGGAGTAAAAACTAAATTAAATAACTCCTAAATCTTTGAAAGACTCGTAGATAAAAAATATAATAAATACAGATTGAATCTTCATCAAAGAAATATTCTTCACCGTAGAACAGAGCCTTTAATTAATTAAATTACTACATTTTATATTTAACATTTTAAATCCTTGTAGAGAAGTGAAAATGGCTGGAGGTTATCAAGTGTCATTTTGAAGACATCTTCTCTTGTGTCACTGTACACTCTCACAAATTTATCTTTTAAGAATTGGTTTTCTTACATTCGTTCAGCTATTAGGTCTATTCAAAACTTCAAAACCCCTTAATGAGATTTATATGTGCTTTGATTTGCAGGTATAGCTGAAACTAATTGGGGTTTGAAGAGAAAATTGAAATCATGAAATGAATTTAATGTATATTTTATGAATATTAGTTGACTTAAATCAAATGAATTTTATTTGCTTGTCTTTGTTGTACCTCTTGAATCTGGTTGTCTTAAGTGGTTCAAGCATGTCGTCTAATGATTACCTAGGATAGTGAGGAGCTCTTACTATTATCATCTCGACTAAATTCCTAATTTCTTCGCTTATATCTTCCTACTATATATGTTTCTAAGCTTAGCTAAGCTAATTGATTATTTTTCATGCTTTGTGCCAAAATAAGACATACTTTTCATATCGCTCTCTAATATAACAGCGGCAACCCCATACATCCCACTATACCAAACCATTGGTCCACTTCTCCTTGGTTGGAAAATATCCTGGGGTAACAAAAACCTTAATTAAGGTTATATTTTCTTATTGTAATGCTCTGTTGAAATCGATGACAATTACTTCTAAATGCATAGGTTCATCACATAACATTTTCAGGCTTCAAATCTCTATAAAAATATCCAAGTTCATGCAACTCTTTGACACCCTTTATCATATTTGATAGAATATCAATTAAATCACATGGGTATCTGTTTTGATATAGGTAGTCGCCAAGAGTCATTTAAAATTTCTTCAGTCAAAAAGCGATGAAGCTATAGCTTAAAATTACGCCATCTAACTTTAGCAAGTTCTTGAAATCTCTTCTCTATGCCTCTTTGAGAACCATATATTCATTAGAGAGAATTCATTCCTTTACTGCTCATTCTTAATTAGATATCTGAAAGGGTAAATCTTACAAGCATACTCATATACCACTGTGAGCCTTACTCTTGGCAAGCTTATATTCAAATAATTTTCAATGCAACTGCCTAGATCAACTATATTCAATGCAGGAATATAAATAGCTCTCGCATAGAAACATACTAGAATAGTATTTTCTATAGATTAAATCATTGTTTTAAATCGTTTCGGCCTCTTAAGCTTTTCCTGCTATTCTCTTTAAGACTCAAGAGTATTTGAATTTCTCTTTGCTGGTATTTGTTTTTTAGTCTTTACATCTAAAATCAAGTACTCAATAAGGTGATGCTTTTGGGTATGCCTCTTAACTTTAGCTGAGTGAGTATATGACTTCATGCATGTCGTGCACTAAACCTGCCATCTACCTAATTGTGCTTGAAATACACCATAACCTTTCCAGAATGTATCTCTCTAATATGCCTCTTCAAGCTTTATTCAGTTGAGAAGAAATTCTAGCAGTCTTGACATTAAAATTTTTTTATTTTTTCAGCTGGTAGCTGTTCTTTTTCTTCCTCAACATATTCTATTTAAGCTTAAACTCCTATCTCAGTGCTCTACTTCTTGTTTAATATTTCTATGATAAAACCTCTGCTTCAAACTCAAGGGCACTTAGCTCTACCTCCCTCTCAACATAAATAATTTCAGGCTTTTTAGTTTAGCCAAAGTTTAGCTATGATTATCCTGCTCCAAATAAGACTGCTTTTTGATTTAGGTTAGTCGCCATGTTTAAATTTAAATTTAAATTTCTATTATAAAGCTTTAATCACCTCTCTAGTTAAAGTTACTGTGTATAGGATTTGGCACTGCAGCAATAATGGTTGATTTTGAAGTTTTAGAGATCATATTTATACTTAGTTTATAACTATAATTTTTCTAATTTCATGCTTAATACTTTTAATTTAGGTACCATGTTAGAAGGAAATCAGGTTGGTAATGTTACTAATATATTTTAAACCCTTTTGGAACTTTTCCTTTAAGCCTCATTAGTTTAAAACGAAGTGCTAATTAAGTTTTGGTTCTATTAAATTGGTACCAATTAAAGTTAAGCGAATTCATTTCCAGTACTAATTAAAATTAAACTAATTTAATACTAATTTAATGGAACTAAATTGATAAAAATGGAGCTTCATCTCTGCAGTTTATTACTGCTTCTGCAAACTTTCTCCACATATCTGTGCAGGGTAGACCTCCAATAAGTTGCTTATAATTAATAGTAGGTTTTTAAACAAAATGATCCTTAAGTCTATAAATTTTAATTTAAAATTCATTATTTGTAAGAGGAACAAAGATGGAATCACTCAATGATCATACGAAATAGTTGAGGCTCAAGAAATGATCTCTAGATTCAGAAGTAAAGAAAATCTCTATCAATGCCTAAATTTATATTGTAAGATGATGATGATTTTTAGCAAATTAAGGAAGACCTTATATTATGGCCGATAATCACAACTTAGATCATACTAAAGTTGCCTGACCACATTTTTATCCAGTAGTGAGAATCCTGAATCCACCCTAGTCTCTAGGCCTACGACACAGTGACATTGTCTAACATCTAGTCTATACTTCCGCTGGAATATTTAGATGGTTAGTCCACTCCAGCCTCCTTCCCCATTTAATCCTTACTTGCGAAAAGAAGGGGCATCCACCCTAATGACGTTGTGTATCAAAAGAGTATACCAACCACTTAGTTACTCCCTACTCCTGTTTTTCTCTTCCAATGAGAGGCGTGCAGCCTCAAAAGCAAAATGGGCGCCTACGTCCCAAGTTGTCACTTAAGCCACTATACGAGCCACGCGACTGAATGCAAAGCAATATGTGCTAGCTCGAAGAGCATTAGAGGCAGTAGGTAGGTATCCAGGTTCACCACGAGGAGGTGGGTTGGCTGAACCTACATGGTAAGATAATTTGATGACTATTAACATATTATACAGTTAATTTATTCATTCCAACGATGGAAGGTACCAAAATTTCATTCTTAAAAGCAATACATTGTGAGGATAAGAAAGCTTTTAAATAAATAGATTAAACTATTAAAAATTCCCAACTACCCTAGATTTTAGTCACTAATCTTTATGAAGATGCCATGGATGATGAGAAAGTGGTAGTTTACCTTCCTACCAAGAAAGAACTCTCTTATAAACTACCAGAGAGGAAATTCTTCTTTGGTGTTCTTGATACAATATAAGAGGAGTATCTCATAGAAATAATTGAAGAAGCTCAAAAGAAACGATATTCTATCTCTCCTGAAAACTAGTAGAAGCAAGGCATTCTAATAAGCTCAGCTTGGCTAGAGGAACTTAAGAAGCATTCTTATCTCTCAAGTGAGCTTTGACATATAACTTTGTAGGAAAATCTGGCACTGGTATATATCTTATGATAGAGCATGCTAAGGTTCATAGAGATAGAAAACAGCAGACAGTTCATTAAGTTAGCAAGAGACTTTATCATGAAATATAAAAACCAGAAGATATGAATATTGATGCAGAAAATGGCAGTAAGAGAAGAAACTTAGGGCCTGTCAAGCCTTAAAAAGAGGGAGAGAAAGGGAAGCCTAATCCTTTTAAGGGCTCTATTAATATGTGAACTATTTCATTCATTTAAGTCTAAAACTTATTAATAAACATTCATTCTCCCTTTACTAGCATATATCGTAGTCCTATCTTTATTCACTCTCTTGCAAATACTTTGAATTAAGAATACTCTATCGATTAGTAAATCATGCATATGATGATACAACAGTAGCTTCTTGTAGTAAGTCTTGATTTAACTCCAGTAAAGTTTAATTCAATTAAATTATGGGCTATAGGGAACGTTGTATACAGGAGCTATATTTAACTCTTCAAAAGCTTTCTTAGATTCCTTAGTCTTATAAACTGAGAAGTTGTCAACAAACAAGATAAATTCTTGATTTCTTGATCTTTGTATTTATCTCTTAGCTTATGCAAGGACTCTATATACTGCTCTCGCTTAATAGAGCGAGAATAAATGACATAACTTCCTAAGCCTGAATTTACGCTAATGCCAGCTAAAATTTCATCTGTGATAACCTTCACTTTTTAGTCATAAACATCTATGTTATCATGCTTCTTATACCAGAACTTATTAATAAAGGTGTTGAAGGTAAACACAGCTTCATCTGCATATATGAACTTGATGTTATTAGTAATAGCTCTCTGCATTTAATCATATATAAAGTTTAAATTATTAGTATAAAATAGCACTGTAAAATCAATTACTCTCTTCACTCCGTTGACAGTCTTGAAAGTAATACCTTTTCTTTTAAAAATATTAGCTATTGTCTAAGGAGAGATATGCATGTCAGGAAACTTGCAATTCAACATTACAGCTCGCTAGTCAATTTGAAATGTGCCCAATACTTTAAAGTTTTAGAATCACAGAGGTATTCAATATGGATATGAGAGGACTTTTATTTTCTTGCTGGATGTTTTCAAGTACCAGAACTAAAATGCTAAACAGCTAGCAAGCAGTGATACCTAATAGTTGAGGCACTCTTTCATACGAGCTTTGCTATGGCTGTATAAGTCAGCACTGGTTTGACTTAGTCTATATTAATACTCGCACCATACCTAAGCTTAAGCAGTAAATATTAATATTACTCATAATAAATAGACCCTAAATTTTGCTAATTTTTATTTATCATTTTGCAAATTGGTCTAAATTCTCTACTAATTTCATTAAGACCTCAACTGTACCCTACAAATCAAAGCACTTACAAACCTCATTAAGGGATTTTGGGGTTTTGATTGCACAATTAGATGGGGCACATAAACTCATATTTAGAGATAATTTGAATGCATAAAATAAAGATAACGATAGTTAAGTTTATGAGAATCTTTTTTTTATTTAATGAAAAAATATTTGATAAAGTAATTTATTAACTATACACTATTAAGTTCCTCGTAAAATAAATATTCTTTAGAATTATTAATTTATACACATTTTATTAGAGTTCAAAACCTATTTAAAAAATCTTATATTATGATAACCATTTTTTGCTTTCAATTTTTAAAAATTCTTTTATAATAAAATCTACTTAGGTGATCCTACCATGTTTTCAATCCAGCTTTATGCGATGTTGATAAGAGTAAAAGACTTTCCACAGCCTCCACCTCCTTGTATGGCATGTATGCCTGGGTAAAGAGTTCTTTGAACAATTTCTCTCTAAACTGGAGAGAGTTTTTTAGCGATGAAATATGATAACTCATAAGTTTGTTCTGATTCTAGAGCTCTTGGGATGGATTTTATCACTCCTGAGAATATAGATTCTTATAATAAACTAAATATTTTACATAAAACTAATACAATAAAACTATATAATCTTAATTCTCTGATCAATTGATTAATTTAGTTGGTAGATTAACTCACAAAGCTTTCGAGGGTTTTCATAGAACCATCATTTTAATTTAATGAGTACAAATAAAACAGTAAAAAAGTATGATTATAAAATAAAATCATTAGTGTCTGATTTTTTGAGCTCGTAAACTTAAAGCAATTTATTAATAATTAACATTAAATAGATAATTATTTATTCAATTTCTTGCTTATAAAAATGCTCTTTGTAACATGGGAGTTCGATGAAGCATTTTCTAGTGTAACTCTTTTTGGCAATATCAATCAATACTAAAGATTTAAATTAGTTAAAAATTTATAAATACAAAACGATTATTATAAGTTTATTGTTTGACATTAAGCAAAGTAAATATCCTTAATGATAGCTTCTGCAGTGTATTAATAAGAAATTTAAATATTTTATATAGTATTTTGCGAATTTTTCTTCGTTAACTGGAGTCATTCTCAAAAAAATAACATCATTTTCTTTCATCTTAATGTTCTCATCAATTAATTTATTTAAAAAATTTAATTATCAATTCTAATTGATACTCTTGCGATGTATTAGTAAAATTGGATTTAATAAAATTTACTTAATTAAAAGCTTTCCATTAAATTTACTTTAGTTTAAAATCTTAAAATACACTACTTTTTTTAAAATAAATTATGGCTTATAAATAATTTTTAAATATGATTTAGAATTCCAGTTTTAGCTATAAAATATAATTTTTTTAATAAGTTACACACTGATTATATTTAATTTATTTATAATACTAATTGATCTCACCTACTCTTAGTAGATTTTTTTCTAAACAATAAATAATTAATAAATGATTTAAATTTAACTTATTATAAATAGATCAGCATATTTAGGTTCTTTCAAGAACTTGGAGTAGTAATTGTCATTCAGGATTACATCTTGCTGAACTTTGAAGTAGTGGAACTCGTCTTTGTAAGCTTATGGGCATGATAAAACTCTTTGGAATTCATAAAACCTTATGTTCATCCTTAACTCTTTTATTTTCTCATTGAACTCATTTGATATCAAATAATTGTAAATATTTTAATTAAATTTAAATCACTCTACAGTCTATGAATTAAAATCAAATAAATAATATATTCCATATTTGATTAGTCGTTATTTGATTGGTCGATATTTGGCTAATCATCATTCAAAGAGGTCTCTAGACTTTAAATAGATTCGATGTTCATAGACTGCTCAAGTTGTTAGGCGACTTGGACTTGCTAGTCTAGAGGTTCATTTATTGATAATATTTTGCCATTTTATATTACTTGGGTGTTTTCTTTGCAGACTAAGACTCTAAGCTTTTTGCCTCTTTTTTGTTTTGTTTCAGCTTTTGATACATTAACTTGGAACTTATATATAAAATCTCAATAAAAAATTAATTTAAAAACCTATATAAAATCAGTTTTTATTAATAAAATTATTGAAAATATATATAAATTTTGATTAATAAACTGTACCTTCTCCTCTTCTTACAAATTAATCTGTTTTTATTCCATTTTGGTTGTTTTTATTTAAATTATAGTATTTTTTTGCGTATTTTGTTGCGTATTTTTTTAAAAATAAATTAAAAAAATGTGGGAAAGCACAGCTTTATATAATATTAGATAATGCTACAAATTTTCTTTTCTGTTAATACTTACATCACATGATTTTTATCATTAATTCTTACCTCGTCTTAACCAATAGATAAAAATAAATAATATTTTTAATTCTAATAAATATTAATTTAAATATGTGTATTTTAATTCTTCCTTTAATCAATCAAAACCCAAAACCCCTTCAGTAGTTTGATTGAGTTTTTAATTAATAAAAGTAGACTATTAACGCATACTTTATTAGGGTTTTAAAAGGGTTTATGTAGAGGATTTGGGTTTAAATGTAATGTAAATTAGTGTGTATTTTAGGTGTTTTATTTTAAATATTCACTCAAACAGTACTTTGGCATCATGAGGCAACTTTATAAACTTAATTTCTCCTAGCCAACTAATTCTCTTGTCGATTGTATGATCTGCTTTGTTGTTAGGCAGGATAATTTGCTCAGCCATATTTTTAATTTTACCTTTTATCTTATTTTTCTCTAAATACTGCTGGATTCTTTGCTTTGAATCTTTTTCTCTTCTACAACTGTAGTAGTCATTTCTTTGCATATCGCACTCTATTATTATTGCTGCAAGAGACCAGATATCCCACCTTATATCTCCATCCCTCCAATCTTCTCTCTCTGGAAAATATCCAGGAGTGCCACGAACTTTGGCCAGACCTGAAGCCTCAACTCTCTACGATCTATTGAAGTCTATTATTACCATTCTGAGAGGTGAAAGTCATACATAATGTTTTCAGGCTTTAAATCTCTGTGCACATATCCTAAAGTATGCAGCTCCTCAATACCTTTGCTGACATTTGTTAGAATAAGAGGTAGTTACTTTGGACACCTTTAGTCTTGGATATAGTCTCTTAATGTCATTTAGTATAATGGTAGGCGAAAAGCAACATGATTTTAAGCAAGGAGAATTGCTTCAAGTTTAATTATAAATCTGCTCTGTCTATCCCTTGATTTAGTAAGAGCTTGAAACTCATTGACAAACTCCATTTGATACCTGTCATAACATTTAAAGTAATTGAATGGATGAATTTTGTAATCAAACTGCTTATCAGTTATGAATTTTTTCTCAATATATCCTCAAGAATAAGATAACTTTATTTGCACTCAGTTAGTCCAATTATATTCAATATTGGAAGCTTGAGTGCATGCATCTTGAGAGTAATTTTTACTATATCAGAGGCAGGGAGGTTTCTCACTGCTTTAATGAGTTTATTCTCTTTCTTAAATCTTTGTACCAAAGATTCTAAAGGGTCTCTTGGCTTTCTTTTCTGAAGAAATACTTCACCAGTCTCAGGATCTATGACCTCAAACTTCTTACCATGGTGTTTTTCGAGGTGAACTTTTAGATCCCTTGAATGATTGTATTACTTATTACAGTAAGGGCAGAAATATTTTCCATCTATCTTATCATGCTTAAGATAGAGCTTGGGTTTGTTAGAATGCTGCTCTAAAATATGACGTTTGAGAGCAGATTTATAAGTAAAGCTCTTCTAACACTCTTCACAAAAATGATCTATCTTTATTTCTTTTTTCTCTTCCTCCTCTTCAACCATTTTTATTGGTACCTTACATTATATTTCTTAGCTCTGCATATCTATTTTACAATTGAATTGCTATTCAAAGTCTGAGGCCTAAGGTAAGAAAATTTCAGATTCATATTAGGTAGAGGCATCACAAGTCTAAATTTTCTTTTTTATTCATGAAAGAAAGGTTTTGCTGGCTAATGCCAAGCAATGCCGCTTTTCTAAGTAAGTTACCGCTCAATTAATAAATGCTATTAATAATTATATAAGCTGTATAAATTTTTACCTTTATACTGGAGTAAAAGCATATCCTCAAAGATTTAGAGAGGTTTGATAAGAACAGAGTGTGTGACATTATTTTCAATTTTCTTAAATTTTGAGATAATTTATATACTAATTCATCCATTTGATACATTATAATGCACCTAAATGTATTTTGTTAAGTTAGTTGGTCCTCCTAAATTTGTTCTCGCAAAATAAGGAGTGGAAGTTTATCAATTTAAGATTTTTAATGTCCCACCAAATACGGTTTTGAACTTTAATTTAACCTCCTAATTAAGTTTTAAATAAATTAGGAGCACCACCTAATTAAATTAATTATTATTAGGAGCAATTTAATGGAAAAAGTTTGATAAAAATGGAAGCCAAACTCTGAAACTTGGAGAAAGTTCTTCCATCTTTCTCTATATATATATATATATATATATGTGATTAAGGTTGACCTCCAGTTGTATCTCACTATTTAGTTGTAAAAATTTAGTATGTTTAGAATGGATATCCATAATTTTAAATTTCATAAACATTTATAGAAACTTGAAGTAAGATGGAATCCATGAATGATGCAATGAAGAGGATTTAATCTCAAGATTTAATAAGTAAATTCAGAAGTAAAGAGGACCTCTACAGATACTTGGTATAGCAAGGTAAGTTTTAATGTAAAATCAATACGATTGTTATAGTTGGACTCTTCTTGCCAACTTAGGAGGGGACTAAAATCTCATTCTTAAAAGCCTTACTAAGTAAAGAGAGAAAAGCTTTTAAGTCTAATGAAATAAGGATGATAGAGATACTTAACTACACAGAAGTATCTGTAACAAATCTTTATGATGATGCTATGAGTGATCCAGATAAAGCTCTCTATCTTCCATCAAAGCTACAGCTCTCGAATAAGTTGCCAGAGAGAAACTTCTTCTTTGGTGTTCTTGCAACTATGAAACCTGAGTACTTAAATGAAGTTATTTAGAAGCTCATAAGAAACGTTAAAGCATCTCACCTGAAGAAAAAGAGAAGCAGAGAATTAAAATTAGTGACTCCTGGCTATAGGAACTTCAAAGCATCCTTTCATCTCAAGTAAGCTTAGTCTTCTAATTTTATAGAAAAACCTGGTACTGATATATATTTTATGAAAGAGCGCAGCAAATTAAACAGAGAGAGAAAATCTCAAGTAAGGCATGAATTGAGTAAGAGACTCTAAAAAGATTTATAAAAGCCAGACGAGATGATCATAGATGCAGGGGCTGGCACTAAGAGAAGAAACATTGGCCCAAGCAAGCCTTAAGAGGAAGAATAGAAAGAGAAGCCTAATCCCTTTACGGGCAAGTTTAATATGCGAACTTATTTATTCGTTTAAATCTAAAATTTATTTATAAACAAGAAATCTTCCTTCTCTTGCGCATACTTTTGCTATATCATTGCTGAATCTTTTAGCAGCACTCTTAATAAAATTTACTGTGTCTATCTTCAAGTCGTGCATCAAGTGATAGAGTAGAAGTTTCTTGTAGTTTCCTTTCAATAACCTCCAATATAGCTGAATTCCATTGAACTGAGGGCTATAAGGAACATTAAATACAGGTGTTATGTATAGCCTTTCATATTCCTTCCTTATCTTTAGTTTTATGAACTGACAAGTTATCAACGAACAGGATGATCTCTTAGTCATCGTTCTTGTCTCTGAGCTATTGTAATAACTATATATATTATTCAGTCTTAATAGAGCGAGGGTGAATAACATAAGTCTCTTGCCCACTATCTTCACTGATTCCAACAAGGATTGTATAAGTTTATACCTTAACCTTTTGATCATAAACTTCTATGTTGCTGTACTTCTTATACCAAGACCTCAATATAAACGTATTGAATGTGAATACTGCCTCATCAGTTTGTATGAACTTTATATTATGCTCTTAAGACCTTTGAATTTAATCGTATATATATTTTGAACTAGTCTTATAAAATGGAACATTAAAGTCAATCTTTCTCTTTATGCGATTTACTGTCTTGTAAGATATTCCATTCTTTTTATATATGTTAGCTATCGATTAAGCGGAGATGTGAAGTTCTGGAAATTGGCGATGAAACATCACAGCCCTCTAGGCTAGAGAGAAATGAGCCCAGTATATAAGAGTCTTATCATTAATAAGATAATCGATATGATGCTGCTAAAATTTTAGTGGTCTTTTAGGCTTAGAATTAAGCTGCTATCTCTTTAAATTTAATGCTAATAGATAGTGAGACCTCACAGTTGCAGGAGATTTATGGAGCAGTCTTGCTATAGATGTGTAATTTAGAATAGGTTTGAGTTTATCACTATAGTCATCACACCCATAACGCAACTTAAACAATAAATCTATATACTCACTGTCATAAACTGACCCCAAACTTCGCATATACTCACTTAAATTACTAACATTTAAACATTAAACCCCTACATAAACCCTATTAAAACCCTAATAAAGTATGCCTTAATAGTCTACTTTTATAAATAAAAAACTCAATCAAACTATTGAAAGGGTTTTGGGGTTTTGAATGGTAGCTATTAATTTATAAAATATATAAATAAGCATTAGGCATTTATAAATTGAATCAACCTTAAGATAATTATAAATTAAATTGATAAAATGCCCATAATTGCTGATAATAAAGGAAATTGTAAATTTGCAATATGAAATTTAATTAACTTGAGTTTTTAATTTATTAAAAGCAATAAAACAATACAAAAAAATCAAAACAAAATATTGCTAAAATAGATAAAGATAGGAAATTTGAGGGGTATGAGGTAGTATCCTCCCCCCACCCTAATGTATACTTTTCTTTTTGTAGTCTGATAGAGTTTTTGACGCTGAGTAATAGTAGCAGATGAACATGGAATGTGCGAGCAATAGTTTTGGAGCTATGGCCTCATCAAAGTCACATATTATATATAAAAATCATTATAAATTTTAGAAAATTTAATTTCAAATTTTTCACAAAATTTAATTTCTCTAAAATTAACGATTTTAGCAGTTTTTAACTATATTAACAAATTATATCTAATTTATTATAATTTTATAAAGTGATTTAAAAATCATTTTAACTTTCATTTAAGATTTTCATAAAGACTATCAAAGTTCACTTTATAAAATTATAATAAATTAGATATAATTTGTTAATATAGTTAAAAACTGCTAAAATCGTTAATTTTAGAGAAATTAAATTTTGTGAAAAATTTGAAATTTTTTGTAAAATATATAATGATTTTTATATATAAAAAGTGACTTTGATGAGGCCATAGCTCCAAAACTATTGCTCGCACATTGCATGTTCATCTGCTACTATTACTCAGCGTCAAAAACTCTATCAGACTACAAAAAGAAAAGTATACATTAGGGGGGGGAGGATACTACCTCATAGCCAATTTGAGAAATTAATAGTAATGTATTAGTTTAAATTAATTAGAACTGTCATGAATTAGGAGTATCATTAATCATATTTTGATTTAAATTTAATATTTAATTAATCAATTAATATTTATATATATATATTAGTGGTCTAGTGGTCTGGCAGGGTCTTTAGCAGACCACTCGTAAGTATATATATATATATATATTTTTTTTATATTATTAATAATTACGAATGTGTAGACTAGTAATACTAACATGAATCACTAGACATTTCCTCGGCTACCTCAGACCACTGACTGATGCTGTCAGTCAACCGCATTCTTCTCCTTTTCTCCGGCTAGGAATCTTGGATTGAGGAAGCGTGCCACCAATGGCGCGGTCAAAGGGAATGCCTCCTCCCCACTCTAAGTCGGAATCTCAGATTGGCAGAGTAGACACCGAGCCTTAAAGGCATTGTCATCTTCGGGGTCCATACTATTGAAGGGCAGAGTGTTCGAAGTTATTACTGTGAAACAACCAATGTACTTCTATTCCATGCCGCCGTACTTCTGCTCAATAGCCATCCCATCACCCTCCATCAACCGTTTCATCCCTGCTATCCCAGATGATCAAAATGCCTTAGTAAGATTAATCTCATTTGCGATAAGAATCTGTGGCTCACCCGACTTGCCTTGCTTCATGGGGACATGAAAATGGGAGTTAGACTGGACTTACTATTCACACACGAATATCTCCTCTAAAATATTAGTGATTTTTGTCTTCCCGGTATTGGTGGGCCCATATATACACAAGCTGTGAATCTTACTGTTCTTGCGCTTGATTAAGAGCTCGTAAAGGTCATCAAGAATGTGGAGATAACCCATTGCTTTTAGATCGGCATCTTTTGGGGTACTGGAGTTATTGCCATTATTTTTTAATTCTGCGATAAAGTCCTAGAGTGAAGTAATTATTGGTACTTTCTCTTAAATGGCGACTCCGGATTTCTAGATTACTTGATCGGCGTAGTTGATTTGACTGTATGACTTTGCAATGGCCACTAGCTGAGGTATATCATGAGCCTTCATCTTAATGTAGTCATCTTTTGACTGTGCCGACCCTGAGAGCCAATCAATCATATAGTCATTTGTAACATCCACAACACCTCTGGCCCCGCACTCCTGCTTCTATAATTCCTTTTGCTTCATAGCATTCTGTTTGGCGATGAACTGCTCGTAATTCTGAGGGGGCCCGTATATCAACTTTACTCCATCTACTGCTGCTGCTGCAAACTGATCGAACGACTGATGTCCGAGAAGCTTGACCGTTAGTTCCAACTCTGCCATAATACCTGCACCCCTGCGCCTCTTTTCAGTGAAATATGATTTGTTGGCTCCGGTTGAATCTGTCTTAAAGCGAATGCAGAGGTAGTACATCTAATTAGAGTGATCAGTGTAGACTTCAAGATGACTGAACCCCGCAATTTCTTTCGTCATAACGCGCTGCCATTGCTTCCAGAAGTCCGAGCTGCCCTCATTCTGCACCTGTAAAATGAATTAGTGGCGGTTGTGAGACATAATACTTACTATACTTTTCAGATTCCTCGGCGTGGTTATAAGTCTCCAGTGGCCTCTCAGTCAATTGAATATCCCGCTTGGTGGTCTCCGGCATCTATGACTCCATTACTAGTCTACACATTCGTAATTATTAATAATATAAAAAATATATATATATACTTACGAGTGGTCAGCTAAAGACCCTGCCAGACCACAAGACCACTAATATATATATATATAAATATTAATTGATAAATTAAATATTAAATTTAAATCAAAATATGATTAATGATACTCCTAATTCATGACAGTTCTAATTAATTTAAACTAATACATTACTATTAATTTCTCAAATTTCCTATTTTTATCAATTTTAGCAATAATATAGTTAACATTCAATTTAAATATTTAAAGAGAAAGTTTACCACTTAAATATAAATTATTTAGCTCCCTTGTATAAAATATTTGCACTAGTGTACAAAAAGTTGGATTTATATATAATTTAGCCACAAAAAAAGATTCCTTCGTGAAAAATTTAAATTAAAAATATGTGGTGAGTATTTTTTTTCCATTTGAAAGAAAGTAATTTTATAATTTGAAATGGAAATGAACTTTGTTTTTATTTTAAGTTAATTTTGATTTATTCCTTATATTAAGCATGAGTAATTTTAAGATAATTTTCTATTTTAAGCATCAAATCTTAAAAAATAATTTTTTTTATAGTATAAAATAAATTATTTACCTTTTTTATATGAAAATGAAAAAAATTTAATTTAATTTAGTTAAAAAAGTAATTACATTTATAATTTAAAATATAAATCAAAATAATATTATATTAATATATTTATAAATTAAATATATAAAAAATGAGCGCAAGTGGTAAAATATAAAATTTATCACTTGTGCCGATTTTAAATATAATAATATTAAAATCAAACAAAATTTAGAAAAATAATTATAATAAAGAATGGTTTTATTTTTAATTAGTCATATATTTAGAATTTAATTATTCGCTATTTTTATTCTATCTGATTCATTTTGAAGGAAACTTTATAGAGTCTTCACATATGAAATTGTACTTGGGTATCTTGATGGAACAACAAAAAGATTCCTACTCAATTTGTTATTCTCTACCCTCATTCAAAAGGATATCCGATAGGCATTAATTAAAATTTTATAAAATAAACTAGAATCTTATAAATATTATAAGTGCTTTTAATAATAAAACAATGCTTTGGTTCATCAAATATTTAGATTTAAGCAGTCATCGAAACAAAAAAAATTAATAATATAAACTGCATTTTAATTATATGCAATTATATTAAGGTAATTCAAAAATATATAAAAATTTTAGATATAGACAAAATTAGAATTATATAATAGAAATCTGAAATAATTATATATATTTAAATTATTATTTTAATTTTTTAAATTTACTTATTTTTTAATAATTTCTTTAAAATATTAGGTTATTATAAATAATGGCTCATTTAAAAATAAGATTCTAAAAAAACAAAGCAATGTAGAAGTCAAACTTCAAATTCAATCTTGATTTAAAAATTCTTAAATTGCAATTGCCTTCAATTCTTGAAATAGAACAAAGCTTTATTTTTAAATTTATAAATCGAAAATAATACTTTCCAATATTCTTTGTATTAAATTATAATTCTTATTCTTTTGAATTGTATATTCTCACACTATGTTAAATTACTTTATTTAGAAACTAAGGATGCTTATTTCTATTTAAGTAATTAAAATATATTAAGGTTTATAATAATGTTTATTTTTTTTATTTTTTAAAACATTAAACTACTTTTCACAGAGCCTATATGATACGGATATTTTTATTAATGGAATATCCTTAAATTAAGAAGACGAAATAAATTTTAAGTAATCATTTCTTTTGTTTCCGTAAAAAAGTAAGTTTTGTAATAAATTAGATTAAACTTAAAAAATAATTATTTTTGTGGTGCCTTTTACATCAAGAAGATATTGACCTTTTACATATTTTCTTATTAAATACTTAACATAAATTTTTCTTTAAAATTCTATATGAACTTACCTTGCTTTTAGTACGCTTTACAAATTTAACATGAATTGAACTTAGTGCTTAGCTAATTGACTTCAAATAGGATATTAAAAAATGCCTCCAAACTATTACAATATTATAATTGTTGTATTGCATATTAAATTAATACACTATTAATAATTGAAATAATAATTTTTATAGTTCAGAACTTATTGTTAACAAGAAAGATCTTATTAAATTCAAAAATTTAAAGTGAAATCTAATCAAATTTTATTATTGAGCCATTTTGGATATGATTACTGCTTTTATTATAATATTTAATTGGTTTGATATGAGTTCATTTACTAATATCAATTTTATCCCTAAATTGTTAATTTAATAATTTATATATAATTATTCTTAATAACTGTTATAAAATGATTAATTAAATTAAAATTCTATGTTCCTTTACCAACTATCTACATTATAAAAAAATCACAGTTTCATTTTATTTTATAAATCAAAATGATAAATTATTTCAAGCTTTTTGCCGTTGAGAAATAAGTTAATTTTCTCATATAAATTTCTAATTACAGGCTATTGCTGAATTTACTGAACAGGTGGTTGTTACTACCCTGACGCCCTTTAGAAGACCTACTCATATGATTTAATTTCTTCACGTTGATTTCCATTGCACTCTTTGGTTTAGTTTGAGTTCATATTTTGATTTGGGGAAATAAGTTGCCCTGATATTGCTTTTCTTATAAAATTCTTGCCTTTTTTTTATTTTCATTGAATTCTTAACAAAAATATTTCATAATTTATTAATGAATTATTTTAATTATATTATCAATCAATGATTCTAATGTCTTTTAATGTGAATAATAAATTAATTATATAATTTTCCACAGTCTTTTATACTTGATTATTAGTAAAATTTGTTGCTTTATAGAATCAAAATATAATTATGTTTTTTTTATTTTAATTGTAATTTGATTTGAAATTGAGTATTTATAAATTCTTGTTACAATAAATTAAATATTACTTTTATACTTATAAATACAGTTTTCTTATAATTTAACATCTATACAACTTTCGTTCCTCAATATAATTGAATAGAAATTATATAAAAATATGTAATTTTAGACAATTTTTTTAAATATATTTATGTTTATTGTGAATATCTGCCTACTCTTGAAGAGGTTTAATTGAATTCATTAATGTCGAACTTTTGGATATTAACTAATTGCATTCTTCTCTTCGCATCGTCAATATCTTCATAGTTTACTATAGCATTATTCTCATCTAGATATTTATATATTATATAATAAAACTTGAAAATCTATATTTTTTATTATTAATAAAATTTTAAATTCCATATATTAAATTTAATTAAAAAAAAGGATCAACAACTTGCTCGAAGTTAATTAAATGCAAATAAAAAGCTATTAATTAATTACATTATAGATAGGTAATATAACTTAGCCAGTTCTCGTCATTAGACAGACACTAGCTATTACCTATGATTATCATACCATGTCTAGCTCTGCTCAAAGCAAATCTATTATATAATTGTTAAATTCCAACAATTGAAATTATTCAAATATTCTATCCTTATTATAAAAATATTATATAAAGCAACATTCAATCTGTTTGCGTCCCTAACAAACCCTAGGTTGCGAGTACGAACTGTCGAAATTATAGTGTAGTCCGTTTCTCTACCCTACCAGGAATCAATTGACCCAATGTTATTGGTATCAATCAAAACCTTAAGAATTATTATAAAATTTAAATTTACTATGATTAATATTAATATATTATGGGAAAATTGATCTCAATATTATTTAAAAAGTTAAGTATTTGAGAAAAAAAACAAAAAAAACATTAAGAACTAGTGAATCCAATAAAATTAAGATAAATAAATTTGCTAACTCAGATTAATTTATATATTTAGATTTTTTTCATTTATTAGATAATCTAAAATATTTTGATATAACTATTTGATCTATATAATTTAATTTTGATTAATTAAAGTTTCGTCAAAACTAATATTCTATTTTAATTAATTTTGTATCTAAATGTAATTCGAGCTAGAAAACTGTTTTAAATTATTGAAAAATATTATTTGTTTTCATTTTTAGAATTAATAAATCATAAAAGGTATATCATAGGTAAGACTTTGCATTAACACATTTAAAGCTATTTAAAAGAAATTAATTATTGTAGAATACTAATCTTTCCTAGTAAAATTATAGATTAATATTTTAATGAAGCTTCTCTATAGACACAGTAATGATATATAAGAAGATATATTTTTGAATAATGAAAAATTTAATGTAAAGTGAAAAACTTAATTATTTATGGATTTCTCTTAACATTCATTTAAATTATTTAATATTATATATTACTACTCTCCTTTTTTTTAAATTAAATACTGGTTATCTTTATTATAAATTAGAAAAAGAAAGTTAATAATTTAAGGAGAATATATATATTTTTAAAATAAATTTTACATCAACTTTATCGTTTTAATATTAAATAGGGGATTAAAAAATAAGATATTATATTATATTTATAGCATAAATTTTACTTATAATTTATAATTATTTCAATTAAAGCAAAAGTTATGCGGTATAAATCTAACCTTGTAGAACTTCTTAAATTAAAAATAATTTTAAATAGATTATTTTAGATAAATTAATTAATAAATTTGAAGTTAGTTCATAAAAATATAATAAAAAGTTTTAATATTCTTTCAGCTTGTTAAGTGAAAAAAATTGAAAACATTCAAAATCTATAATAACATATTTGTTAAGTTGACCGATATAGGGAGTGACCACTCCAATTTATTCTTTCTGAATACCAATTTTCTTCATTTAACCAAAGACCTTCTGCACTAGTTCAACCTCGTGCTGATTGTACCATGAACTTTCATATGTAAATAAGTATTATTTTAGATATTCCAAAAAAAATCTTATGAATCTAAATTTGATTATGAAGAATTTCATAGTTGCTATCCCCTCTGTTACTTTATTTATTTTAAGTAATATAATTATTTTTATTACAACCTTTTGTATCAATGAAGATTATTGGCATTTTAGAGTTATTGTTAAGGATTTAATGATTTAAAAATAAATAAAAGGCTTTTAATAAGATTAATTAAACTTTTAAAAGAATAATAAATTCTAAAATCTTTATAGATCTATCTTAATTGTTTTAAATATATCATTATTCGCAATCCTAATCAAATAAAAATATAAAATAAACAATTTTTTAATTTGATACCATTTCAAATTCTTAAGAGGAATAAACTTTATTAGTAAATTTAAACTTTATTGAAAATAAAACTAACTATATATATAAAAAAATTAATTTTTAAAATTATTTAAATTTTCTATTTTTAATTGCCTTTATAATGATAAATGCCTATCTACCCAATTGATAAGCACTGATCAAGCGATTTTGATAGAAAAGCCTATTCAATGGTGCCACGATTGCTGAGTGACTTCTGTACTAGATGTTTAAGAGAGAGTATTCGTTTTTGTTCATCACAAGTCTTTCAAATAAACTCTGAGGACCATCAATATTATACTCTAAGTAGGTTGGTCCGAGTTGCTTGTGATCTCCAATCAACACAACTTAAAATCAGAATCTTTATTAAAAAATTATTTTATAATTATTTTTATTAAAAAATTAGATTAAACATTATTTTAAGAAATTTTGAAACTGATCTAATTTATTGATCATATTATGCTATAAAAAATAAATGTTAAGATCATATTATATTATTAACTTTGAAATACTTATCTTATTTAAATCCAGGTTTATGAAGCAATTCGACCAATATAAGTAATTATAATAATTTGGTTGAATAAATATAAGCAAATTTAAAAATAAAATTATTTGATTCATTCTTATATTTTGAAATTCCTGAAAATAAAGATGCTCATAGTATTATATAAAACTAATCTATAATTTTATTTATCTATATAAATTAATTTTGATAATTAAATTTTTAATAAATTTAACTTAAGGTTTTTAAAGATAAAATTAATTTATAACATTTTACAATATATATCAATCAAACTTAAAAAAAATGACAACTTTTTCAATAAAGAATTATATTTCATTTGGCTTTTGTTTTATAACATTTTTATTTTTTTAAATTTATGGATTGAAGTTTTTGACTGTCTCTGCTTGCATGATTGGCCTCAATGTTTCATATTCCTTGGCTTGAGTGGCTTCATCAATGATATTATAAAAGATATTAATTTATTTCAATTCAATTTAATAATGATGACCTTTTAAAACACCTTATTTTAAAGTCTGCCCTCATTGCTATAATATTTTTATAAAAAGCTCGAGATTCAATATATTTAATTTTTTATTTTAAATTATACCAGCTAATGTACAGAGTATTATAGGAATTTCATTCAAGATCATAAAAAAAATTACAGAAGTAATTAAAATTATAAATAAAATTATTAATAAAATCATTTCTTCAACCCTGCTCTTTTCATTGAAGAAATCATTGAGCTTGTCCCTCTTCACTCCTTTTATTCCTTGCCTGTTAACTTTATAATATATATAATTTATGAAGTATAAATTAACAATATTAACTCCTAAGTCTTTGAAAGACTCGTAGATAAAAAATACAATAAATACAGATTGTATCTTCATCAAAGAAATACTCTTCACCATAAAACAAAGCCTTTTCTATTCTTATAAAAGGTACAAGATTTATATATTAAAACATATTAAATCCTTGTAAAGAAGTGAAAATGGCTGGAGGTTATCAAGTGTCATTTTGAATACATCTTCTCTTGTGTCGCTGTACACTCTCACAAATTTATCTTTCAGAAATTGATTTTCATACATTCGTTCAGCTATCAGGTCTATTGCACAATTTGAAGGTGCACATAAACTTAGATTTTAAAAGATAATTTTATTGCATGAAATTAAATAAGGAAAAGTTAAGTTTATGAGAATCTTATTTATCATTTCATTATAAAAAATCATCCTTTTAGTTAAAAAAAATTGAAAAATATCTATTAAAGGTATTAAAAAACAATACTATAAATTCAAAGAAAAAGTAACTATTCTACAGAATTAATAAGTTTAATTAATTTTTAAAATTATAATTTCATCTTCAGTAATGTTATTATAACTTTTTTTAATTATAATTATGAATATTATTTATAGTTTAAATCTACTTAGGAGATCCTACCATATTTTCAATCCAGCTTTATGCGATGTTAATGAGTGTAAAAGACTTTCCACAGCCTCCACCTCCTTGTATGGCATGTATGCCTGGGTAAAGAGCCTTTTGAACAATTTCTCTCTAAACTGGAGAGAGTCTTTTAGTGATGAAGTGAGATAACTCATGAGTTTGTTCTGTTTGTAGTGATCTTGGGATGGATTTTATCAATCCTGAGAAAACAGATTCTTTAACAAAGAACTTAATATTTTGAACATAAAAATCTACTACAAAACCATAAAACATTAATTCTCTAATGAGTTGATTAATTTAGTTGGTAGATTAGCTCACAAAGCTTTCAAGGATTTTCATAGAACCATCATTTAATTTTAAATGTATAAGTAAAACATTAAAAAGGGTGATTTTAAATTGAATTTTCATTAGTGTCAGATTTCTTGAGCTCGTAAAATTAAAGGCATAAAATTTATAATTATCATAAATTAATTATTTATTTACTCAATCTCTTGTTTATAGAAGTGCTCTTTGTAACTTGGGAGTTCGATGTAGCATTTTCTTGTATAACTCTTCTTGGCAATATCAATGAATACTAAAGATTAAAAAAATATTTAAAAATAATATTATAATTTATAATCATAAGTTTATTGTTTGACATTTAGCAAAGTAAATTTCCTTAATGATTGCTTCAGCTGTGTATTAATAAAATATTTCTATTATATGTTTTATTAGTATTTTGCGAACTTCTCTTCGTTAATTGGAGTTATTCTCAACAAAATAACATCATTTTCTTTCATCTTAATGTTCTCATCAATAAATATATATAAAAATATTTTATCATCAATTGTTATAGATACTCTTGCGATGTATTGAATTATTGAAGAAATACATTTGAATTTGGAAAATTAATTATAAATAAATCTAAAATAATAGTGGCATTTAAAGTTGGCCAATTTAAACGATCTTGGGCTAGTTTGATAGAGAATTAAAAAATTAGCTGGACTTTACTAATGGCGGTACTATTTTTTGCATCTCTGGACGAGATAACTTCACAATAATTTGACGAACTTTAAATGCCACGATTAAAAAAATAATTTAATTATATTTTTAATTAATTTTCCTATTCAAATGTATTTCTACAATATCAAATTAAAAATAAAATTATATATAAAAAAATACAAATTTAAATTTTTTTCGTTATATTTATAGTAAATTATATCTAAACTAAATTTGCATTTTTTTCTAAAAAATAAAATTCAAATAATTTAAATTTGATTTTAAATATATATGTTTATTCAATTATATAGTGTATTTATTTATAATACTAGTTGATCTCAACTACCTTCAGAAGATTTTCTATAAATATTTATATATATATATATATATATATAATATTTATATTATATTTATATATCAAATAGATTAGCGTATTTGGGTTCTTTCAAGAAAATAGAGTAGTAATTGTCATTCAAGATTACTTCTTGCTGAACTTTGAAGTAGTGGAATTCGTCTTTGTAAGTTTATGGTTATGATACTACCTTTTGGAATTCATAAAGTCTAATGTTCATCTTTAACTCCCTTATTTTCTCATTGAATTCATTTGATTTTAATTGTAAATTTATTAATAATTAAAAAATCCAATTATTTATTAAGATAAAAAATATTCACATTACATTTGATAAGTCGTCATTCATAGAAGTTTCTAGACTTTGAATAGACTCTATGTTCATCGACTGTTCAAGTTGCTAGGCGAAGAATTAGGCGACTTGGACTTGTTATTCTTGAGGTTCTATTATTGATTATTTGTTGCTATTTGATATTACTTGAGTGTTTTCTTTGCAGACTAAAACCTTAAGCTTTTTGCCTCTTTTTTGCTTTCTCTCTGCTTGTGATACATTCACTTGGAACTTTATTTTATAGATTTTAATATAAAATTATCATAAAAAAACTAATTTTAAAATATTTTTATTAATAAAATAATTGAAAATAGTTAGAATTATTGATAAATATAACTGTACCTTCTCCTCTTCCTATAATTGTATCTGTTGTTATTGCTTTTTGGTTGTTTTGTAAATATTCATATTATTTTTTGTTGCGTATTTTGTGAAGTATTTTGTTTATTAAATAATTAAAAATGTGGGAGAGCACAGCTTTATATAATATAGATAATGCTACAAATTTTCTATTCTGACAAAATATATTCATTACACTATTTTTATCATTAACTCCTACTTACCTCTCTTAACCAATTGATAATAAAAATATAATATTTTTAATTCTAATAAAAAAATATTTATATAAGTGCATTTTCAATTCTTCCTTGGATTAACGGATAGCTATTAATTTATATAGTATATAAATAAGCATTAGGAATTTATAAATTAAATTAATAAATTGCCTATAATTACTAATAATATAATGATGATAATTAATCCACATGAGGGGGCTCGGAGGCCGCCCGGATATGATAGTGGTTAATCACTATAGAAGGGTTGAAATCCTTTATTTAATCAAACATGTTTGTTTGCTTTAGTGAAAACTGAAACTTCACCTTCTCTTGCTTCTCTTGTTGATTTTTCTTCTCTTCTTGTGCCTATTTCCTCTTCTACCTCCTTTCTTTCCTTTCTTTCTTCCCTTGTTCACAATTATCAAGTTGTCTCCTTTATCTATAAATTTAAATTGATAATTAAAGTTTTGAATTTTATAGACAGATTAATTTCCTTTTAAGCGATTGATCCTTTAAAAAGTCTTGGCGTAATGAGTTGAATCAAGTCACTTTTAAGGAAGTGAGAATGATTTTGGAGGCATTTAAAGTTGATTTAAACCCTATTTTTGTGGGGTTCTTTTTCTGCATTTACTAGCACGCAGCTTTATGAGTTAGCTCCTTCATTCTATAAGAGCACTAAGGCTGTTTGTTGGAACACAGAGGCTACAAGTTAGTCTACGTTAAAGTAAGTTTCAATTTCTTTCTGTGTCTTAGATATTATTCCGATAAAATCTTGATAAGTGAGCGCTCCAATCTATGAGATGGAGTCTGCAAATTAACTCAATGTTCTATAGCGAGCTGAATTAATTCCTTGAACCCAGACTTATACATTTAATTATCATATATCAATTCTCTCTTGTGCTGTGCTTTAGTTAGAATATTTGTTTTTATTTTTCTTCTTCTGAGTCTTCAACATATGGTTGTTATAATCATTTTATTTAATTTTAGGATCCAGCGTCTTTTTGAAAATTTTATTATTAGTTCATTTATTATTTAATAAGTATTGGATCCTCTTTAACTAATAATATCCTATATCCTGGGTTTGGAGTATTGATTGCTATTTGCAATTGATTTTGTAGGAACTCAATTCTAGTTACTACACTAGAATAGTCTATATAGGATTTTTCACTTTAGACCTCTCTACAATCATTACTCCAGTCAGAGTCGCCATCATCGTTGTCATAAATAATTTTCTTTTCAATTTTCAGTTTTTTTCGTATTGTTTACTCTTGTAATGCACTCTCTTAACTTTGTGATATTACTAAATTCCCACTCTTTAATTTCTAATTTCACTTCTTCTTATTATTAGCTAAATTACTAATAATAAAGGGAATTGTAAATTTTTAGTATAAAATTTATTGATAGATTATTAGGTTTGAAATAAATTAAGCAATAAAACAATAGAAAAATAAATTATAACAAGATAATATATTTAACATTCAATTTAAATATTTAAAGGGAAAGTTTAGCGCTTTAATTTTATATTATTAAGCTCCCTTATTTAAAATATTTGCATTCAATGTTCAAGAAGTTGAATTTATATATTATTTAGCAAAAACAAGATATCTTCGTGAAATATTTAAATTAAAATATGTGGTGAGAAATTTCTTTTCTATCTTAAAATTCATATGCTCTACCAAAATAAATATAAAAATAAAACGAATAAATAAGTGAAAAATTTTGATTTTCTATTGTTCAAATAACATAGGATTATTAATTCTTATTTTTTTTGTCAGAATCAAAGAAATATTATTAAATTAGTTAACATTTATAATGAATTACTTTACATTCATTAGTTAAAATAATAAGCTTTATTAATCCAAAAGCTAAGTATTGATATATTTTCAAGCTTATCTTCTGACAAAACTAATGTTATACTTTGCGAAATTAAAGTTCTCATGACTTACGATTGCCCAGTTCATTAATAGATAAAATTTTTTTAAATAAAATCCTAAATTATGCTACATTAAATAAAAGATAATATTATTGCATGAATATATTGACTGTGCGAAAACTAAATAAAATATAAAGTAGATGTGAAAATTGTGAAAATTTATAAGTTTGTGATATCTTTTTATATGAATTGATATATGTTAACTTAAAAAATTTGATTAATTAATGTGCGAATAGTTATAATTAATTAATTTGAAAATATTTAATCATATAGAAAGCAATTAAATTTGCTTATAACATAGTACTCTATTATTATCTATAAAAGTAAATGAGAATATAATATTGTAGGAATACATTCGATTTGGGAAAATGAATTAAATTTAAAATTAATTAATTATTAATTACCTTCAGTTATGTTTTTGGAAAATGTCTCCAAGGCCTAACAATATTATACTCAATGGATAGCGCATTAAAATTAAGACGGTGGTTGTTATTGCTATAATAAATTTATCTCATCGCCCAAGTGAGAAAAACCTATTATACTATTTTGAGAGTTAGCTCAAAACCAAAATGATCTCGCTTCCTGGAATGATTCAGGAATATTGCAAGCAATAAAGCCCAGCTAAAATTGCGGGATCTACCGTAGAATCCATTTATTTTTTAATTTTGAGTCATTTTGGATTTGATAACTGCCATGATTTTAATATTTAATTAATTTAATTTAAATTCATTTTCCCAAATCGAATGTATTCCTACAATAATAGAATAAAATGTTAAATTTAACTTTATTAAAATATCCTTATTACTCAGTTTCATAATTTGCTATACCTTTAATAATAAACAAAAAATTAGTTAAATTACTACTAAATTCTTAGATCGCTATTAAAATCTCTAATATTTTAATTTCTAAAGGAAGCTTAATTTTTCTATATCTTATCAAATAAAATTCAATAATCAACATAAATAAAAATATTATTAAATTTTCCAAAAATTATAATGCTATTAATTCAATTCTTGAATAAATACAGCCTTAAAAACAATACGAAAACAAGTTTTTCTATCTTAAACTTAATAAATTTAGCACATTTATTTGTAAATTCATTAAAACAAATGTATTTTCTTTTTTTTATATAATATGAAATAATTTTTACCATAATTTAGATTATTCAACACGCTAGAATTTAGAATTAAATATTTTTTATCTTTAAAAATACATGAATAATTATATATTTATGTAAGAATTAAAAGTTTAATAATTGTATTTTCTTATGATAAACACATTAGAAATATGTATAGTTAATATAACTACATATTAGCAAATCATCACATATATTTACAATTATAGATAAGTGAGATATTTGTTCCAATTTTCATCTTATGATAAACATTAACTATTGCCTATTATAATCATTCCATGTCTTGCTCTGCTCAAAGCTTTTATTTTACATCAATTATTAATTATAAAATTTTAAATAAAAATGAAAACTATATTAAGCCACATTCATTCTGTTTGGGTCTTTAACAAACCCTAGGTGTCTAGTTCTTACTGTTGAAATGATAGAGTAGTCAGTTTCTCTACCCTACCAGGAGTCTACAGAGCCAATTCCATTAGGATCAATCTAATTATGCAACTGCTCTTTTTAAATATATTTTACATAAGAATTTTGTCTTATTAAATTGAGGAAAATGCTAAAATATTAAATTTATTAATAAATTCAAAATTAAACTTTAATTAACTAAATTAGATATTGGTTAATAATTAAAAATTTATAAACATTATAAATAAGTTGAGCTTTTACTTTTTTTTGTTACTTCTAATACCATTTAATAGCAATTTATGATAATTATTCTTTCAGCTTGTTAAGTTCAAATTATAATGTATAATTTGAAATAAGATTATTATGATTAGATTTTATTTTATTAAGTTGACCAATATAAGGAGTAACAATACCAATTTAGCCTTAATCAATTCCTATGAATCTCATTTGCTCAAAGACCTTCTATACCAAATCAATCTCATATTAATTGTACCAGGAGCTTTCATTAAATAATAATATATTATGAATAATATAAAATTATTAACAATATATTAATAAAAAAAACTTTCATACTTACTTTCTCCTATGCAACAATATTTTTAAAATTATAATATTATATGTAAAAAATAATAATCAATTAGTAATTTATTGTAAAAAACAACCTTTAGTATCAATGAACATAATAGGCATACTATCATTATTGGATTGTTTAAACTATAATTATTTAAAATATTTAAGTTAAAATTAAATGTGCAAATACAATTTATTTTCTAGTTAATTATAAAGTATATATTAAAATTAGAATATTAAGACTTTAACAATCTTTTTTAAATTATTTTGAAGAGATATACTTAATTGCTTTAATCTAAAGAAAAATATTTTTCAAAATATTTGAATATTTCAATATTACCTTAAAACCTTTTAATGAATTAATTTTTTATTGTTTATTATAATTCTTGCAATAATAAAAGCTTTAGTTCTTGTTTCAGCATCCATTATATAGTACTGACTTTCCAGACGATTGTCATAGAATATATTATTCAAAGGAGCCACGATTGCTGGGTGACTTCTGTATTAAATTTTCAGGAGAGAGTATTCGTTTTTGTTCATCACAAGTCTCTCGAATAAACTCTGGGGACCATCTATTTTGTACTCTAAGTAGGTTGGGCCGAGTTGCTTATGATCTCCGATTAAGACAGCTGTTTCTGCGTGCAACATTGGTTTCAAAGTTTCAAATTCCTTGGCTTAAGTGGCTTCATCAATGATTTAAAATAAAAAAAGATTTAAAATAATATGATTACCTTTTGGAATGTCATATGCTTCAATCTGATGTCATTACTACTATTTATTATCAGTTATTATTTTATTAAATTAATAAGGTAATAAAATCAAATTTATACCAGCTAAAGTGCATAGAACTATAGGAATCTTTTTCAAGATCATAACAAAAGCACAAATTTTAAGGATATTTTTTATTATTTTAATTGTATTTTATAAGATCATTTGCTCTACTCTGTCCTTTTCATTGAAAAATTTATCAATACGAGTATTCTTTATAAACTTTATTCCGTGTTTGTTAACTAAATAATTAATTTCTTAAAAAATATAAAAATTTGGTTTTAAATGAAATAAGTAAATATTTATATTAACTCCCATATTTTTGAAAGGCTCATAGATAAAGTAATATATAATTAAAAAGATGGCGTCTTCATCAAAATAGTATTGTAGGAATACAATTGTTTTGGGAAAAATAAATTAAGTTAAATTGATTTAATCTAATTCGTGGCAGTTAAATTTCTTGAAAACTAAAAAGTAATTATGGTACTTGTTCGATAGTGAATAAAAAATAAGCTGGACTTTACTATTTGCGGTATCCCTCTATCGCATCCCTAGAACAAGATAAAACGATTTTAATTATGGGTAATTTGTTTAGTTGAAATTAATTCCAAAATTAAAATCTTTTTATCTTGCTCAGAGGATGCGATAGAGGGTACCGCCAAAAGTAAAGTCCAGCTGATTTTTAATTTTCTATAAAAAAGAACAATAATCAAAACCCAAAAACCTCTTAATGAGGTTTATAAGTACTTTGATTTGTAGGGAATTTCTCAGGGGTTGAGGTTATTAATTAAATGTGAGACAAATTAGCAATCTTTTGGGGTATATTTATGATGAAGAGTATTAGATTTAGTGTTTATACTGCGATAGTGGATGTGATATATACAGTGAATAAATCAAACTAAGACATAACTATAAGTCAATTGCACTGCTCTTAAAGCGGAGTCCTTCACTTGTACGTTCCAACTGCCTTATATCAGTATAACTAAAGCAATAATAGCTGAATTATATGGCTTAGAGGAAGTCAAAGTTTCAATAAAAGCATATTAACTATCTAATTAATGAAAAAACTTTGAAGTATTCAAAACCCCAAAACCCCTTCATTAGTTTGATTGAGTTTTTTATTGATAAAAGTAGAGTATTAAAACATACTTTATTAGGGTTTTAATAGGGTTTATGTAGGGGTTTAATGTTTAAATATTAGTATTTTAAGTGAGTATATGCGAGGTTTGGGGTCAGTTTATGACAGTGAGTATATAGATTTATTGTTTAAGTTGCGATATGGATGTGATGAATATAGTGAATAACTCAAGCCTGTTCTGAATTATACGTCTATAGCAAGGCTTCTCTATAAATCTCCAGCAACTGTGAGGTCTCACTCTCTATTAGCATTGAATTTAAAGAGATAGCATCTTAATTCTAAGACTACAAGACTTCTAAAATTTTAGCAGCATCATATTGACTATCTTATTAATGATAAGACTCTTAAATTTGGGCTCACTTCTCTTTGGTATAGAGGGCTGTGATGTTTCATCGCCAATTTCCTGAGCTTCACATATCTGCTTAATCGATAGCTAACATATATAAAAATAACGGAATATCTTACAAGACAGTCAATCGCATTTAGAGAGTGATTGACTTTAATGTTCAATTTTATAAGACTAATTTAAATTATATATTCGATTAAATGCAAAGGGCTTAAGAGCATAATATAAAGTTTAAACACGCTTATGAGGCAGTATTTACATTCAATAACTTTATATCAAAGTCTTGGTACAAGAGGTATAGTAATATAGAAGTTTATAACTAAAAGGTTAAGGTTTAAACTCATGCAATTCTTGGTGGAATAAGTGAAGATAGTAGCCTAGTAGACTCGTGACTTATGTTATTCACCCTCGTTCTATAAAGACTGAATAATATATTAAGTTCTTGCAATAACTCAGAGATAAGTACGCTGACTAAGAGATTATTCTATTCGTTGATAACTTCTCAGTTCTTAAAACTAAAGACTCAAGGAAGGAATATGAAGGCTAAATATAACACCTGTATTTAATGTTCCCTAAAGCCCTTAGTTCAATGGAATTGAATTATATTGGGGGGTCATTATAAGAAATTGCTGCTCTACCATCTGATGCATGATTTAAAGATAGATGCAGTCGATTTTATTAAGAGAGTCAACTATGAGAAAGCTGAAGTATGCGCAAGAGAAGAGAGATTTTGTGTATATAAATAAGTTTTATATTTAAACGAATGAATAAGATTACATATTAAATTTGCCCGTAAAGGGATTTGGCTTCTCTTTCTTTTCTTCCTCTTAAGGATTGCTTGGGCCCATGTTTCTTCTCTTTGTGCCAGCCCCTGCATCTATGTTTATCTCGTCTGGTTTTTATAAATCTTTGAAGAGTCTCCTATTTAATTCATGCATTACTTGAGGCTTTCTCTCTCTGTTTAATTTGCTGCGCTCTTTCATCAAGTATATAGCAGTACCAGGTTTTTCTATAAAGTTATGGGACTAAACTTACTTGAGATGAAAGAATGCTTTTGAAGTTCCTACAGCCAGGTATCACTTATTTTAATACCTTGCTTCTCTTTTTCTTCAGGAAAGATGCTGTATCTTTTCTTGTGAGCTTCTTAAATAACTTCATTTAAGCACTCAGGTTTCAGAGTTGCAAAAACAAACACCAAAGAAGAAGTTTCTCTCTGGCAATTAATTAGAGAGCTGTAACTTTGATGGAAGGTAGAGTGTAACATCTGGATCACTCATAGCATCGTCATATAGGTTTGTCACTGATATTTCAGGGTAGTTAGTAATTTCAATCATCCTAATTTCATTAGACTTAAAAGTTTTTTTTTCTCTTCACTCAGTAAGGCTTTTAAGAATGAGATTTTAGTTCCCTCCTAAGTTGGCAAGAACAATTCAACTATTATTGATTTAAGAATCTTACTAAAGCACTTATCTTGCTATACCAAATATCTATAAAGGTCCTCTTTACTTTGAAATTATCCTATTAAATCTTGAGATTAAATTCTCTTCATTGCATCATTCACAGACTTCATTTTGCTTCCTCTTTCTAGAGATGTTAATGATATTTAAAATTATGGATATCCATTCTAAGTTTATTGAAATCTTACTACTAAATAGGGAGGACCTACTGGAGGTCAATTTTGAAAAGATATGCGGAGAAGCATTGAAAAACTTGCTCCAAGTTTCACAGATCGATTTCCATTTTTATCAATCTATCTCCATTAAATTGCAACTAATAATGTTTAATTTTTTTAGGAGGTCCTCCAAATTAAGTTCAAACTTGATTTGGAGGTCCTCCTAGAGAAACAAAACTTCATTAGGAGTATTTTTTTTAACTAAAATGTATGAAAAGTTCTCATAAAATATGTCAACTGACAGTTTTTTATGGTTAGTTAATTTTCTACCTCTCAGCAAAGAATCTACCAGAGTGTCTTTTACTGGACTACTATAGTTTATCAAGGTATATTTTATCATTATTATAATAAAATATATCAGCAAACTAAAATGAGCGCTAACCTGTTAAGAAGAGAGGCATTACTTGGATCAAGTCAATAAAAGTTGTCATTCCAACAACCAAGAAAAGTAGAGACCAGAGACGCTTTTACTCAGTGGGATCCTACTTATGACAACTTTGACGAATCTAGCTTTAATATTTAAATATAAGTTAAGCAAGATGTTATAAAAGAAGCTGTGCAAATTGAGGAGGAGGCTAAACAACCAAGTATAGAGCATTAATAAATACCAGCCAAAGTTGACTATTAATGCAAAGAATGCAATATAGTTTTCCCTTACAAGTCAACTTATAAGAAAAACTTGAGAGATATACACAACGATATGCCAAGGTTATATCTCAAGCATTAAAAGAAAGATGGAAAGTATGTCTGTGAGTTCTGTGAGAAGCCATATTCTCATACTAGAGACCTTAAAGTGCACTTAAAGAAAAAGCACAATTAAAGTTTTGTCTTTATTCATGAACCTACAGGGAATAGATTCCTCTAAAAGAGAAGATCAAGAAACCCAGTGGAGTCTCTTAGAGTTGAAGTCTAGAAGTAAGTTAAAATGAAGAAAGCAGTCAAGAACTTTCCAGTCTCTGAGATCAATAAAATCATGGTTAAAATAGAGGCAATGAAGATTCCCATATTAAAAATTATTGAATTAGATTCTTGCCTAGAAAGCTACTTCACTCTTGAAGAAAAAATAGAGAAGAGAGTCAACACAGATGACTAATATGCTTACAAGATATATCCTTTCAATTACTTCCTTGCTGATGACAAGTTTCAAATGGAATTCGCTAATGAGTATTATGCTCTTTAGAAGGCAAAGTAAAATGAGTGCAGGCATATCATCTTGCTTGATGCTATTATACTTGGTAAAGATCATAAAGCCTTCAGGCTTCCTTTACTTGAAATGACTTACAGAGAATTTTTATCTGACAATAGATGTCAGAGATAAATTAGCTAGATAGTACAACAGATAGTTGAAGGAATTGAAGAGCTTCACAAGCTAGGTTATGTTCATAGAGACTTAAAGCCAGAGATTCTCATGATGAACTTTCAGCCTCTTAGAGTTTATATTATTGATTTCAACAGAGCTCAAAGAGTGCAAGCCTCTGCATAAGGAAATGTATACGGCACTCTTGGATATTTCCCAGAGAGAGAGGATTGGAGAGATGGAGACACTTAATGGGATATCTGGGCTCTAGCAGTAATAATAATAGAGAGCGATATGCCAAGAAACGATTACTTTAGCTGCATGGGTGAGAGAGATTCTAAGCAAAGAATAAAACAATATCTCGATAAAAATAAAATAAATGGAGGCCTCAGAGAACTTGCATACTCAGCTATTATGAAGCCAAGCTAAGAGAATTAACAAACAATAAAAACAATCAAACATCAACTTAGAAAGATAAAATTCAGAAAATTGCCACATGACTCTCAGCTTATGTTTGTGTGAGATATCTTAAAAACTCGCTTGTTATACTAACTTAAATTAATAATATTTAAACATTAAACTCCTACAAAAACCCTAATAAAACCCTAATAAAGCATGCACTAATAGTCTACTTATATCAATCAAAAACTAAATCAAACTACTGAAAGGGTTTTGGGGTTTTGGGGTTTTGATTGGGCTCACTTCTCTCTCGACCAAAAAACTACTATGTTTCACCGGCATTTCCCTGAGCTGAAGATCTCTGCATAGTCTGTTGCAAACAATTATACATTTATAAACGAAATGGTATCACTTACAAAGGTGTGAATCGTATCAAGAGAGTGATTGATTTCACTCTGCCATTTTACAACAACAATTTAAATTATTTTAATAATTAAATGCAGAGAGCTCAATTGAAAAATATTAAGTTTATACATGCTTACGAGGCTGTGTTTACCTTCAACACTTTCTTCTAGAAGTCTTGTTATAAGATGCATAGTAATATAGAAGTATATGACTAGAAAGTCAAGGTATAAACAATGGCATTTCTTGGAGGAATTAGTAAGAATACTGGTTTAGAAACATATGTTATTCATCCTCGCTCTATTAAGTCAGAGCAGTATATAAAGTTCTTAGAGCAGCTGAGAGAGAAGTAGCCTGAATAAGAGATTTTACTGTTTGTTGATAATCTTTCTGTTCAAAAGACTAAAGATACAAGGAAGAGTTATGAACAACTTAGAATAACGCCAGTGTTCAATGTACCTTAAAGTCCATAGTTTAATGGAATTGAGTTCTATTGGGGTATATTAAAAGGTAATTACAAGAAACTGCTGCTATACCAATTTATGCATGACCTACCTATCGATACAGTCGACTTTATTAAAAGCTCAGCGAAGAGATAGATAATTAATTGGCTTAAAAATGTGCTAAAGAAGAGAGAGTGAATGTATTTAATTAAGTTTTGTATTTAAGTTAATGAATATATAATTCACATTTAAAATTCTTTAGAGGGAGCTGGCTTCTCTTTCTTTTCTCCTACTTCTTGCTTCCCCCCTCCTAAGTTTCTTCTCTTGCTGCCCGCTCCAGCATCTATGTTCATTGACTATGGAGGGTAAATATTTGAAAAAAGTCTCTTGCTAACTTCAAACTTTGTCTGCTGCTTTCGCTCTCTGTAGAGCTTGCTCTATTCCTTCATCAAAATGATGCCAGTGCCAGATTTTTCTAAAGAGTTAACCTACAAATCTTACTTGAAATATAAGGGTGCTTCTGCAGCTCTGATAGCCAGCTCTCACTTATCTTGATCCCTTGATTGTCCTTATCTTCTGAAGAGATGCTGTACCTTTTCTAATGTGATTCTTGAATAATTTCTTTCAAGCAATCACCTATATTTTTTGCAAGTATGCCAAAGAAATAGTTTCTTTCATGCAGTTTATTTGACAACTGCTTCTTAGTAGACAGGTACAGCGAAACCTCTGGGTCATCCATAGCATCATCATATAAGTTAGTCACTGAGATTTCTGGATAGTTGGGAATCTCTGCAAACTTTACATCTTAAGTTTTCAATGCTTTCTTCTCTTCGCAGAGTATCGCTCTTAGAAATGAAATTTTAGTACCTTCCATCGTTGGCAGGAACAAACCAACTACATAATCAAGATTAGTTACTATGAGTTCATTACCTTGCTGCACCAGGTAGCGGTGCAAATCCTCCTTGCTTCTAAATCTTTGAATCAATTCTTGTGCTTGCACTCTTTTCATTGCATCATTCATTGACTCCATCTTGTCTTACAGATCTAAGAAATGATATTCAAATTTAAGTTTATTGATTTCAATTATATACCTCTGTAAAACTTACTATTAAATATGGGCATCCTATAGGAGGTCAACCTCTAAGAAGGATATGGAGAAGGTTATGAGAACTGGTTTCAAACTTGAGAGATTGATATCATTTTCTATTGTTATAGTTCCATATTTTTAAATTTAAGTTGGTACGTACTTAATTAGGAGCACATTTATTTTAATCATAAAATGTCAAAATACCTCCTAAAGCAGTACGTACTTAATTAGGCGCACTTCCTAAATCGGGACGTGCTGTAATCAACTTATTATTGATAGTAAAAATGGTTACTTTCTCACCCATATTTACAACTGGTTCGTCTCTTAGTGCTCATTTCTCTAGCCCAATACACTAAAAACCTCCTTTGAAACTTATAGGGTTGCAAAGCTCTCTTAATAGCTCTGAGTTATAGATACAGTTTTATAATTTTAAATTTAAATATGAGCGCTAACATTTTAAGAAAAACAACAGCACTTCCATCAAACTAAATGAGACTTACCTTTGGCAGCAATAAAAAGTGTGATAGCTGCGAGATAAACTCTCATTAAGAACTACCAGAGATATCACTTGAGGTCTCTGTTCTTAAAATAGAAATTAATAATTGAAAATAAATGGCAAACAAGTGTGTGGGAGACAGAGAGGAGGAGATAGTTAGAAATAAAATTTCAATGTAAGCAAAGTAAGTTGAAGTATATTTTTGTAAGAAGTGTGAAAGAGACTTCACTCTTTAAACTAGCTGGTACAGGCATATGAAGGTGCATATAGAAGCCAAGCCTACTGTATACTTAAAGCATGACAAAATCGATGGGAAGTATGATTGCTTTGAGTGATATAAGTAGTACTCTCATACAAGAGACTTAAAGAAACATCTTTTAAAAGCTCACAAGAAGACATAGAAATTGAAAATCATGAAGTTGAGTTGAAGCTTCTCAACAAAAGAAAATCGAGGGAATATTCTAAAGTGGCAGTGCCTGAATAAGCTAGTGAGTTAGAGTGCGTATAGAAGGCACGCAACCAACTAACCTCTGAAATCACAAAAATCATGATCAAAATATAATACAAGAAAATTCCACTACTAGCATATATTGATTTGGATACTTCTCTCTCAAACTACTTAATCTAGAGGATTCCTATGACAAGAAAATTATTAAGGATCATCAGTATGCTTACAAGGTATATCTTTTCAACTATCTCCTTAATGATGATAAATATTAAATGGAGTTTACTAATGAGTATTAAGTACTCACTCAGGCTAAGTTTAAAGAGCGCAAATATTTAATAAAGCTAGAATCTGTTCTCCTAACCAAAGATCATGTAGCTTTCAGACTACCACTCTTTGAAAAGACACTCAGAGATTTCATAACTTATCAAAGAAATCATAGATATTTTGCATTAATTTCAACCTAAGCTATACAAGGTATCAGGTTCATAAGTTAGGCTTTGTTCACAGGCCTGAGAATATAATGTTGAACTTTTCACCAGTAACAGTAAAAATTATTGATTTCAACATAGCCTAAAGAGTGAAAGTATCAAGGCTTGAAAGTCTAATGGGAACTCCAGGCTATTATCAAGAAGAGAAGACTTACAGTGGGATGCGTGGGCTTAAGCAGCAATAATAACAGAGTACGATATGCTACGCAAAGATTATTACTAAACAAGGTGTGAAAAGGATGCGAAGTTTAGAATAAAGCAAAATATAGATAAAAAAAAGAGTATCTCAAGCAATAAAATAGATGGCAGAGTAAGTAATAATCAAGCCAAACCCGCGATCAGACATATCAATAGAGTAGATAGAAATGTGGTTAAGTAAGATAAACTTCAGACCTCTCCCACATGATCTAAAAGTGCATTTTGAGTGATTAAATTTAATACATTTACTATAAATTTCACATAAAAACCTATTAATAACCCCAACCCCTAACAAATTCCTTACAAATCAAAGCACTTATAAACCTCATTAAGGGGTTTTGGGGTTTTGATTGCCTAGGTTTCCAGAGAACTAATAGCCACAAATTTTAATTATTATTTATTAATATAATTTTTATTAATAATTCAAAAATTAAATCATTAAAAAGGGAGGTGCAAATAAACAGCGGGAACAGGATGTGTGCAAACAACAATCAACTGACCGGAAGGAGAAGACTAAAAGTTTACATGGACGAGAACGACTAAACGCAACCAAAGACTTAGAAATCCATACAGGACTACTTTAAATATTCAAAGAAAGGATTGGCAAATCAACTCCAATTAAACCAAAATATCTAGGCAAATAATAGTTATAAAAACTTAGATAAATTCACTGTCACATTAGACAACAACCGTCAAATTCACTTTTTCCAACCACAAAGAGAAATTGAGGGATGGGTAAGGAGGAACGAACGATTTGCTGAAAATTAGAGAAGCAGGAGGAGGACCAACACTATCAACAGCAAGAGACGAATTGCTGCTTAATAAATCGAGTTAAAGATCTGTCTACAAAATGTTAGGGGACTAAGCTCGAAACTAAAACAAGACTAAATGATGAGAGAGTTAGAACTTAGACAACCAGACTTCATCGGCCTTGTTGAAACAAGGTTATAAAGAATTATTGGCTTAAATAGCAGAGACATTACTCAAACTTAACTGGCAAGGAATGGAGGAGTTTTATCATTAAACAGCGGAAAGTACGAAATGAAAACTATCAAGACTTTAAGGCAATTCTTAGCCTGGAACATTCTAAACGTGGGGGGATTCCCACTTCATATCATCACGATTTACATCCTACCGTACATTAATGAAGAGGTGAAAGAACTTCAAAACAGAGTTATATTCATGATAAGATCAATTAAATAAAAGTGCAAATAATAGAAAATTATTGTCATGGGGGATTTCAACTTCCACTTAAAGGAAATAGGCAAGAGACTTAGGTAGTAAGGACTAAAAGAATCCATACCAGAGGGTGTGGGGACACACTCCAAAGGGAACTAATTGGATTAAATATTCTCGAATGTAGAGACAATACAATGGGAATTAGAACAGCTAAGACTAACAGACCACAAATTGGTTCTGGTGAAACTAAAGATTAAATACCAGGACGACGATCTAAGACTGACATACAGAGAGAAAACGATGAGAATAACTGAGGTGAGGAAATAATGCTGGAAAACATTTATCGAAGAAGGAAAGAAACTGTCGTTAGAGGATCTAGAATTACCAATAAGAAGATGTTTTGAGGACAAATTAGAAAAACAAATCAAAGTTAAAAATTGGTATTAAAAACCTCCAAGTGGGCGATAAAATGCAGAGGGAGCGATAAGAGTAGTGCCTTTGTTGATGCAAAAGAGTAGTGGAACGAAGCCATCAGAGACATCGAACATTGTTTAGAGAGGAACGATTTAAAAGGATTCTTCTACTTGGTAAAAAGACTTACAAAAAATAAGAAATAGGCAGAACCGATAAAAGGTTTAACCATAAATGGGGAAAGAACGCAACCAGGAGAACAAACCAGATAGGTAATCTGTGAATTCTACAGTGAACTGTACAAGGATGACAGAAGTCAGAGTTTAAACACAAAAGTTCACAAAGATATATTCATGACAAACGAAGAAAATAAAGGGGAATTTTGGGACAGGAACGAAGTCCTGAAAGGCATAGCAGAATGTAACTTCAACAAAGCAATAGGGCAAGATGGGTTTGATGGAAAAATACTGGCTAAATCAGAGACCCTAAAAAGTATAGTGAGTTAAAAAATAGCTGACTCGATGAACTAAGGGAAATTTCCCCAATACTTAAAAGAAGGAAGGCTGATACTATTAAGCAAAAAATCAGGAGAGTAGTACCCAGAGATAGAAAATACAAGGCCAATAGTAGTAAACTCCCACATGAGTAAGATCACAGAGAAGGTAATTATTAATAAGATTAATGAAGATAAAAGCCAACTACTTCAAACAGGGAACTATCAAAACGGATTCAAGGAAAATAAGAGCACCCATATTAACCTTATCAGACTATTAGAGCATATAAAGGAATCAAGGAGAAAGAGAGGAGATAGAGAAGCTTACGTCATCATAGATTTGTAAAAAGCATATGACTCAGTCTGGAAAGACAAGTTGATGAGTATTCTACATAATAGAATCCAAACTGAAAAGGATAGGTATATTGTGGAACTAATTGAAGAACTTTACAAAAACAACAAAATCACGTATGAAGGAGAAGAAATCTAAACTAAGAAAGGTGTGGCACAAGGCAGTAGACTTTCTCCTATGCTATTCAACATATATTTACAAGATGCAATTTACTCATAGAAAGAGCTGCTGTCTTTAATCAAACAAGGGAAGTTATTAGCATTTGCGGACGACCTCGTCATTAAATATGAAAAACCAACAATAGTTAAAAAGAGTAATAGATAGTTTCAAAGAAATAGAAAAAACTCAAAACCTAAAAATCAACGTGAAGAAAACCTAATTCATAAGCGATGCTAAAAATTTTAAAGAGGTTAATCAAGTGGAAGGAATATGTAAGTTGGATGAAATAAAATACTTAGGACTTAACATCTGCCTGGACTCAAAAGCGTTTGTCAAAAGAACACGGGAAGACATAAAGAGACAAACGCACTTTTACCAGAACCTCACCAAATCAAACAATCCTACAATTTGCGATACTATAATGGTAGCTCAAATTAGATCTTTGGTCATTTACAAATATACTCCACTTGTAGAGTCGGGATACATAAAACTAGAGGAAATCGATAAAATAGAAACGTAACTAAAAAGAATAGCTTTCAAAACCCCTAGAGACATTAATAACAAGATTTTGAGGAACGTTACATAATTGAAGGAAACGGGGACAAGCGAGATTATTTACTAATTGGTTCAGAAGAACTTAAAATTAGCTAAACCAACATTAGAGAAGTACTTTTTAAAACAAAAACCAAAAGACCAAATAAAAGAGAAGGAAAAGGATCTGATAAAAAGAAAGAAACTTTCCTAACTAAGAATGTGATGGACACAATGATGGCAATTAGTCAAGGTAGGACAGTAGTGAACTACGGTATGAGTCACTATTGCAATGTCCACTAAGTAATTGTGGACGCGAACCATATGAGAAATTGCTACCTAATGAATGAAGCAGGGGACCCAACTAGATTCAATAAGTTACTGAATGAACTAAGATTGGTAGACTTAAACAATAGAACCTAAGTTGAGGTGATAGCAAACATGCTATGGATTGATGATAGAGTAAGACGACTTGAAAGAATGGACACTACTAAAGAATCAAAAAAACGTTTAGAGTGACATATGTGAAGAAGTAGAAGGAAATCAAGATAAATGAAAACACAAAGTCAATTCTAACAACTTGAATTTTCAAAATTGAGAGTAAATGAGAATGAGATATAAGATGCGAGAGATAATAAGAATTATAATTATAATTCAAAAATTAAATCATTAAAAAGGGAGAATCCTATAATTAAAAGATTTAATGAATCTAATATCAAGATGGAAGAATAAAAATAGAGATTACACCATCAGAGAGACAATCAACAACAGTTCAGCTGAGGGAGAGAGTACAGAGATAACAACGGTAAAAAGAAGGCATAGTTTTGGTAGAAAGTGAAGGAAATCAGATTTGATCATAGAGATAGGAGTAAAGACTAAGAAGCCCTAGGAATAAGGGAAGACAGAGGCTAAAAAGTCCCATTAAACAAACAATTGGGATTCAAAAGTAGACTGAAGATTGGACAATCAAATCCAAGCAAGAAAATCAACAAGACGCAACCTTAGAGAACTTCATATGACAAACACGAAGATGGCTCAGCCTGTGTACAAGCAGATTAGATGTAACTGAAGAACCTGATAGACCTATCAGAAGTCAAATGTCAAGACTTTGACAAAATCATACATGCGAAGAAGGGGTGGTAGCCACTTGTCACGAGAATGGTAGTGATAGTATGCTGCCCAAGCACTAAAAGCAAAATAGAGAAAGCTTTGGTCAGAAGAATCCAGGATAGGGAAGAGGCGAGGAGAAAAGGGATGAGAGAATAAGACTTGTGGTCAGAAAAACAACAGAATCATTGGAGAGAAATCAACGAGAAGTGGCAACACGAGGACATGATGCACGGAAGACACATTCAAGAGGAAACCATGGAAGTGTGTCTGAGACAAATAGAAGAAGCTCAGTTTTGTGACTAGAAGATATCAAGGATGATACTACCACCTATAGTCATGAACGACAAGGGAGTAGCTTAGATTGAGAAACTTATTGGGGCAACGAACTGGAAAATAGAAAACAGCAGATTCTGGAGAGAATCATAAGATGTTAAGAGTGTAATAATCCCAATTAGCTGTCAGAGCATCTTGAAGAATTGCAGGAACTGGGTGGTACTTAAAATCGACAAGGACGCAGGACAAGTGGAGATCTACGATACGAGAAGGGAAATAGGGAGCCTCGCGATAATCCAGAAACACTTGGATCAAATAAACCAAATGATGGTTGAAATCATGGGTAGAGAGTACCAGGTAGAAAAGATACAATGCAAACCTGAGACCAATTAAGTGAGAGACCCAGAAGACTGCGGACTGATATCAATCCTAATAATGAATCACCTCGCGTTGGAACTTAGAGGAGAGCCAGTATTCCAAATATTTTCACAAGACTGGATAAAGATGTAGAGATACTATCTTCTATTCAACCTGGAGGTCGGCCACATGAAAATGGAGATTGGGAAATCAGGCGTTAATATTCAGGAAAGAGATTTGGAGCAGATCACAAACAAGAGAAATGAAACACTCTGGCAAGAAGAGAACAGATCAGAGTAAACTTACTTCAATACGTAAGTGGATACATGGGATGAGCTAGTCCTAAATAGCGTAGGCTAATCTCTTATGGAACTCTACAAGGGGGATAACGAAGGGAACTTCAGCGAAATAGATGAAAACCCAACAGTAGTCGAGGATTACATTTTCCCAAAAAAATTGGACAACGATGGAAGCATTCGGAGTGGAATAATCAAACCAAGACTTGTCCTGAACACGATGTCTATTTAGGCGACAAACATTTCAGCAGTGGAGCAAACAGACAAGATGGAAGTGGGAGACCAGAAACAAAACTTAAATGAGGAAGAGGAAGGACAATAGGATAAATAATATTGAGTGATAATTTTAAGGATTTACATTTCGCATTCTATATCTCAACAGTGTATTTGAGAATTTATATTTACCTTAAGTTATTATCTATCTATCTATCTATCTATCTATCTATCTATACTTTTTATTTTCCAAAATAAAATGTATTCCTAAATTATTACTCTCCATAAAACAAAGCCTTAATATAAGATTAAAAAGATTATTATAAAATGAACATAAATCCTTGTGTAGTAGTGAAAATGGCTGAAGATTATCAAGTGTCATTTTGAATACATCTTCTCTAGTATCGCTGAACACTCTCACAAATTTATCTTTAAGGAATTGAATTTAATGCATCCTCTCAGCAATCAAATCTATTGCACAATTTGAAGGTGCACATAAACCTTTGAATCATTTTTAATTAAAATCCATAAATTTATTAAGATGAAACAATTAAAGTCATTATTTGGCAATTTAAGTTTATGAGAATCTACAAATATTTATAAGAAAATTTATTCTAAAAACAAACTATGTATCTATTTTTATTAATCTGAGTGGATGAACCAATAGGCAATAACTCTAGCCAACTTTGTACGATACTTATGAGAGTGAAAGACTTCCCACAACCTCCACCTCCCTAGATGAGATGAAGGCCCGGATAAAGTGTTTTCTCTACAATTTATTTCTAAACATGGGATAATCTTTTGGATATGGTGAATGGAATATCTGGGACTTCTTAAGGAAGCAAAGAATCAGGAATTGTTAAGATTTTGCCTGAAATTATCGAATCTATAAAAATATTTAAAAAAAATATATTCTTTAATTCTCTGATGAGTTCATTAATTGGTCTGTTAAATTTTCTAACAAAGTCATTTAGACTTGTCATCGAATTCTCAATTTATTTAGAAAATATTAAAATCAAAGTTTTCGCATTTGACAAGCTGGTAAACATTAATTATAATTATTTTTTCTAAAATTATAATTAATTTAAATCAAATCAAAATTAAATGCTGAAATTGATATTTTTTTTAACTTTATGTAATCAAGTTATTTTCCAAAGAGTTCATAATTTTTTTTATTTGTTTTAAAAAATTTTTAATTATTTTACAGTTAATGGATATAGGTTACGAATTTTTTTAGGAAACAAAATTAGAATGTTTGAAAGTGAACAAACTATTTTTTTATAATTTTAAAAATAATTGTTTTACTCAACCTCTTGTTAGTAGAAATGTTCCTTGTGGTTAGGAAGTTTAATATAATCACTAAAAATCATTTAATTTTAAAAGCAAAAAATGATTATATTTGTTTATGAATGAGTATAGAAACTTTTAGAAAAATTATTCATTCTAAAATTATTTTCAGAACTTCTTATTTAGAATATATACAATTAATAATCTAACTTATTAGAAAATATTTGTTTATATGTTAAGAATTTTCTTGATTCTCATAATTTTTAATAAAATTTTTAATTTCTTTTTTGTTAAAAATTTTATATATAATTTAAAACAATGTTTTATGTTTTAACAAACAATAATTTCAGTATAAAAAAAAAAATATTATTTAAGTTATCTACCTTTAAAAATTATCTTTTGCTATTTATTTCAAGGTATGTTTTTAATGATTTTTTAATTTAGAAAAGAATATAAATAAATAAAATATGATATTCAACCATTTATCTGAAATTTTATTTAAGTTAGTATAATTTAAAATCTATAAATTTTTTGTTAAGGTTTATTTGTGTTTTAATGAATTCTTTTCTCACATAACTTCTAATTGATATTTCCATGACAACTAAAACAATTAAATTTAAAAGGATTTATGAATTATAAAATATAAGCAGTTTATCATTTACTCATTAGCAAAGTGAATTTGCTTAACAATTGCAAAACTGACGTATTTAAAAATCATGTATAATTTGATCTAATAATTATAAAATTTAATTTTATTTTAGGTATTTCGAGTCTTTTTTATTCACTGGGTCCATTTCTAGGTGAATCACTTCATACTCTTTCATTCTTACATTCTCATTAATTACATAACAATTATTATTTATTATTTTATACAATAATAAAAATAATTAATGCTGATTGTTATTCTTGAGATGTATACAACAAATAAATTTAATTCTTGAGTTGAAGATTAACTTTTTATATAAAGTAAATAAAAACTAAATTATTATCAACAAAAAGGTTGTTCATTATAAAATGAAAATCATATTTAGCTTTAAATTTCAACTTCAAGATTAAATTCTATAAATATTTTTTATTATCAATGAATAATGTATTTTTTTATTTATTAATTGAATTGCAATACTAATTAACTTCTACAATGCTAATGAGATACCTCTTATTTTAAATTCAATAGAAAATCTCATAAATTTACTTAACATTTTTTGAAAATAAGAACCAAACATTATTTTAATTTATAAGATCAGCTTTTCTCTGAAGTCTCTGGAAAATAGAATCATAGTTATCATTCATAACTATTTCTTGCTGCATCTTGTAGTAATCAAACTCGTCAATGTAGGTTAATGGGCAAGAGAGTATTTCCCTAAACACGTGGTCTCTGATGTTAGGCCTATCATGAGAAGCTTTGTCTTTGCCTTCACTTAATTTTTATAAAGATAAAATGATATACCAATTAATGATTATTTTCTGTGTTCTATGAAGACTTTAGAAACCTTATTATAAAAATAACGATTGATCCTCCTCTAAAGAGGTATCTAAACTTTCAAGTGTTGCTTTACTCGTTGGAAGTTCTTTTTTTTCAAGAGGTAGGTCTTCAACTTACA
>ARYC01002943.1:0-53331 GCA_000711775.1 Oxytricha trifallax | reverse complement strand
TGTTGTCTTATCTACGCTCACTCTCTTACAGCTGCTTTGAATCAAGTCTACTGTATCGATGGGCAAGTCATGCATAAGTTGATACAGCAGAAGCTTCTTGTAGTGAGTCTTTATTTAACTCCAGTAGAATTCTATTCCATTAAATTAAGGGCTGTAGGGAACGTTGTATACAGGAGTTATGTTTAGGTCTTCATAAGCTTTCTTAGACTCCTTAGTCTTATGAACTGATAGGTTATCAACAAACAGGATGATCTCTTGGTTGCTATACTTCTCTCTGAGCTTATGTATGATCTCTATATACTACTCTCGCTTAATAGAGCGAGGGTGAATCACATAACTTCTAAGCCTGAATTTTCACTTATACCAGCTAAAATTGCATGGGTGACTACCTTTACTTTTTAGTCATAAACTTCTATGTTATCATACTTCTTGTACCTTGACTTATTAATAAAAGTGTTGAACGTAAACACAGCTTCATCTGCATGTATTAACTTGATGTTATTATCAATAGCTCTCTGCATTTAATCATATATATAGTTTAAATTATTGCTATAAAATGGCACTGTAAAATCAATCACTCTCTTAACTCTGTTGACAGTCTTGAAAGTAATACCATTTCGTCTATAAATATTGGCTATAGTCTAAAGAGAGATACGCATGTCTGGAAACTTGCGATGAAACATGACAGCTCGTTAGTCAAGAGGAAAGTGAGCCCAATACTTTAATGTCTTAAAGTCACAGAGATAGTCAATATGGACCTGTGAGAACTTTTATTTTCTTGCAGGATGTTTTCAAGAGCCTGAGTTATAATGTTAAACAGCTAACACAATGATACCTAACTGTTGGGGCACTCTTGTGTAGGAGTTTTGCTATGGCTGTATAATTCATTACTGGTTTGACTTAGTCTCTATTAATACTTGTACCATACCTAAGCTTAAGCAGTAAATCTAAATATTACTCATCATAAATAGACCCTAGATTTTGCTAATTTCTATTTCTCATTTTGCAAATTGGCCTAATTTCTCTACTAACCCCAATAAGACCCCAACTATACCCTACAAATCAAAGCACTTATAAACCTCACTAAGGGGTTTTGGGGTTTTGATTGGTATTATTACTGAGTAGCATTTGTAGCAGTCTGAGCTCATTGAGAAATACATTTGAACCAAGAATAATAGCAAATTTAATTAATAATATTATACATTGGATTCATAAAACTTATTTATAAGTTGCACTTAAAAATTTCCATAGGCAAGCGCCATCATAGTATATTAATTAAAATAATCATATGTAAATAATTAAATCTATTTTTTATATAAGATTAAAAATGAATGAAATAATGATGATCAATGAGGGTTCACATCAGTATCATCTAAGTTTCTAAATTTAGCTCAATCTGGGAGTAGCTCTTGAAGAATTAGAATGCGCAATATCTATTCCGCTCTTACCCACAATCATGCTACCTTATACAAAACTCTGATTGATTTAGATTTTGCTATTTTAGAGATTTTCATTATCAGGAATTAGAGAGAGCTATGAAGTAGCAGTGACAAGTTTCTCATTCATTTAATACTTGTGTGGCACAAGGTTGTTTGGGTCTTTGTTCTCAGTCACAGAATTCTAGAAGACGGGTTGTTTGGATGAAGTTGAAATTGAGTTATTGACAAAATTATGGTTTTGATGAGCAATCTAAGCAGTTGAGAGGGGCTGATTGCCATTTTTATTGAGAATCTATCTATACTATTTCTCAATATGATTAGTGGTAGGAATGGGTGACTTTCTACCTTGCATCTATGTAACAAGGGTGTTTAACTTTTCTTAGGACTTAAAATTTGTGCTTGACTTCAATCCCTAATTATTAGTTTGTCTGGATTTGTTTAACTTCTTCATCTTTTCAGTACTCAAAGATGTTTAGTAAATGACTCTATCTTTATTCTTGACTGAATGAAATGAGCTGGAATCAGGAAGTTTATTAGGGATATATGGGGTAGATCTTTCTGAGTATAATAGATTGTCTGTTTATGATGAGGGATACATCATATGATCAGAACTTGAGATAAAAGCAGCATTAAACACAGTTCTATCATCAGGTGTAGTCAAAATATTCATAATTCCTTCATCATTTGTCAAAATACTTAAAAAAAACTAAAAGATTAACCATGATATACAATAAAATTGTTTATAATGGTTTATTAAATACTACTAGGCTCAAACAATCTATTCATTCTTTAGTTGATATGGTGAGAACCATATAACTAGTTCGATTCAGGTTGAAAATAGAACAATTAGTTTGTTGGTAAGTCTATGAGTTAACTGAGAATTTACTTTGCTTTTACATATAAAATTACTTTAATTAAAAAATAGCTACTATAGACTCTCTCTTAGAAATATCTTCTAGTTCTGATGGGCGTGAAGGAGGATTAGTTTAAGCTGATGCTTTTTACAATGCTTGTGTAATGAAAGTTTTCTTTGAATTCTTTACTTGATTCTACTTGGAGATAATATGACCTTTGAGGACTTTATCTTGAACAGGCTAAAATAAATATCGAACTAGTTGCTTTTATATAATGAGATAAAAAAGAAATTATATTAAATTTGGCTCTTTAGTATTTCTAAGAATGCGATCAGTATTGAAAACTGTTGGAACCTATAGCTAATGCACTTCCTCATTTTAGTTTGGCTCTGTTTTGATTTCTTATGACTTCTTTCGACTTAACTGCTAAACATAGTCAATATTTTGCTTAATGTAATTTTTCTTCTTACTCTGCATATCTTTACTAGACTTTTTGGATTTGTTGCATTCAGTAGTTTAAGGATAAACTTCTTCAATGACTTATTAACTTTCTCTATTCATGCACTTTAACATGATTTGATCTAATCTTTGTTTCAGATTTTTTGTTTTGAGCTCACCAAAAGAGATTGTTCTTCTATGATGTTACTTGTTCATAGTTTAGTTGAAGTTCTTCTTTGCATTTGAGATTTATTCAGTAGATTTTCTTTTATTCTCAAAACCATTCAAACTCTGTTACACCTTGATTGCTGAGGGTTTTGGGGTTAAAGATAAGTCCTTAGCATTTTATAACGAAGCTTTACTTTTCTATGTGCTAGGCATGCTACTGGAATTCAAAGTGATTCTCTTTGTCAAATATTGAGGTTTAACTTTCTTCTCTTAACTAGAGCACTTACTATCCACAGATTACGAAGCTGAACGAATGATTTGAGAAGTGGCATTGATTTTATTCAAATCAAACTTTGCATGACGTTCTTTCTCCATTTTTGGTGAGGATCTCTTGAATGCTTGTTTAGAAGCAACTGAGAGATTTAAGGGGAGAGTAGGGGAAGACATTCTAGAAACATTATAGCTTTTACAAGTCTATGGGATAGATTACTAGGCAGATCTGTAATATGGCTAGGTAAAACCTTTTAAAAATGTTATTAAATAAAAAAGAAATATAATTTATTATTTAAGTGTGGCTTGATAAAAAGTTTTCGCTAAAGAAAGCTGAATGAAATCTTGAAGAGCTTTAATTTTTCATAATCTTTTATGCAATTAATTATATAGGATTATCATATTTAAAATAATTTGTCAAATTCATTTATTTTGTCCATAATCTCCTATTATTTTAATTCTTTCTCTTTTCTTTAGACATACTATTGTCGAAATAATTAAAAACCAATATTAAAATTCTATTAATACTTTATATTAGGCATAAATATAAATCTAGCAATAATCATAAAAGAGCATCTCTTTTAGTTTCTTGTTAATATTCTTGCTTCCAAATGATCTCCATTACTCTTAATCTAAAGTATTCAAACTTTCGTAATCAAATTTTGAATCCAGTAAAAGCTTATAGTCTGTTTAATTCTCGCTAATATGACCTTATTAAAGAGGTAAATTATCCATAACTTTTTGTAAAATTGATAAGAGCTATTCGTAATACTCTAATTATTCTAAAATTGCATATTCTTAATGATTTGCATCGAAGTTGAAAAAGTCACATTCATCTTAAGAATTTTCATCGTCATTTTGAGTGAATATAGACTATTACTTGTTGTCTTTTACTTATTCTGAATATTTAACTTTATTCAAAAGATCCTTAATCTTGATGAAGTAATTCTTTTTCAAAGCCTGGGCTTCTCTTGTATTTATTGAATAAGTTCAAGTTTCTGCATTGAAATTGAATAAATTAGGGTATTTTTCAAAGATTTACTCACATTCATTTATTAAATTTGATTTATATGGAAGTCCATTAAAATGTCTCAAATCTGGGAAATCTATTTAGAGTTTCTTGAATAGTTTAAATTTAGTTAAATTTGGGTGGATACTTAGCAAATTTATTAAGGTCCCCAATATTGTATTATTAAATATTTTAGTAGTACTGTTTTCATACTTATTCAAGTAATTCATGGTCAATTCATTGATAATTTAGAATTCATCTTTACAGTTTTAAATCTATTATCTTATTTCATTGGAGCATTAATCAATTGAAAAATTAGTCTTGACCTCTTTAAAAGACTCTTACTAAATTTATTATCATTCATTTTTACTCTATATAAGTTTCGCTTTTTATTTCGCTTATGCCAAATTAAAAATTTTATACTTTTTCTTTTAATAACTTGATTGTGATAAATTTTGTGCTTCTGAAGTTTAATCTTCTGATATAGACTCTTCAATAACATTGAAATTTATTCCTTTAACTTTATTTGATGACTCTGTCTGATTACGTTCTTCTTACTATAATTATGCTTCTTGCTATTCTAATTTTTGGACTATTTTAATAGTAAACTGATTTTACTACTTTTTGCTATTCTTCTTATTTGTTACTTTCTTAAAACTGGTGGATTGCTAATTTGAAGTAAAAGATACTGATTTATGTTCCGTTTTGTTATTAGAAACCCCATTCTCCTTATTTTTGCGTTTAATTTCAAATTTCATTATTCGTTTCTTTTCATTGTCATTTTACTATAAAATTGTCTGATTTTAGCTAATCTAATGACTCAAAGAATTTCTAAGATCTTTATCTGAGACCGATGAAGAAGATTCGATGTCTTCCATATCTTTTATGATTAATGAAAATAAAAATAATTATTTAAAATATCAAGAAATTAATTAGGTTATTGATACATACACAATTTTCTTGTCAAACTTTAAGTCATTCAATCAATGAGTTTTAAGTTAAAGTAGAATCATCTGATTGTTAAGTTAAGTTTAAGTTGTCTTCTACTATTTTTTCTTTAATATGCTTCTCAATTAACTGATACTTGTTTGGACTACTAGTCAAACCAGTTTTAAGTGGTATAGTATTATCGTCTGGTTTCTTTTTTAAGCAACTTTACAGCGACTACTGACCATTGCCTTATAAAGTAGTATTTTAATTACCTTATAGCCCAGTAAGAGGCCTTGCAGTAGCTCTTAGCTCTGCGAATATTTTATTTTCGTCATCTTCATTCTAATTTTATTGTTGAGGGGGGTTGAAGGTCTACAGTGGTCTAAATTGCTACTATTACTATAACGAGTTATTATTCATTTTATTGTGTTGTGGTACAAAGGATTAAGGAGATTTATTAAAGAAGTTTTAATTATTTTGCTAGTTTTAGGTTTTCCCTCACCAATTATGTTAGACTTTGAAATCTGGACTGCCTGGTCTACGATTCTAATTGAAATTATTTCCACTTCCTTAAGCGCCTTAGTTATTATGCTAGTTTCTTCTTTAATTGAAATTGTTCTTTTTCTGATATTACCCGTTCTAATTATTTTGATAATTATTAAAACCAGCTCCATTGTTTTATTGATTAGTTTAATACTGATTGTTATTGTTAAAATTTGAGTTATTGTTGTAATTTTAGTTCTTGTTTGGATACTAATTCTGTGGTTACTTTTATTTCTTTAACATGGCATCTAGTTATCTTGAGGGACCTATTGGCAAACCTAGATTCTTGAAATCTTCATAAGTTAAAAACTCAATGTTAGTCTCGTTTATTTTCTAATCCTACAACTTTTAAATATGTTCTTGCTCAAGCCCGCATTGCTAAAATAATTCTTAAAGAGAAGGTTTAATTGAAGCCGATTATGGTTGTTAAGGACTGGATGTTTACAATTAAGGTTATTAACCATATTAAGGTTAATTTGGCATCTATCTGCTCAAATTATTAAAGCTATTATTGTAAGGACCTGAATTTGAACTAGAATTTGGCATACTACCTTTTTCTGGGGTGATTGATTCATTAGTTTTTATACAACTTTAAACAAGACTTTTATCATAGTACCGATGCATTAGTTCATTCCTTGTAGCCAGCATGAGATTCATATAATCTTCATCATCATCAGATAACTCAATGGCAGTTTTTGATTAGAGGAACTCTTTATCATTCTTTTCCTGAACAAATACTCTCATTTGATAAGTTTCAATCGGATGAAATTTATATTTGATCTTCATCTCTATTTAAGTCATAGGATCAAACAGCATTGACGCATCATGCTCAATTTGCTTTATAACTTCGACTACTCTTTTTACATCAAAATTTTTCAACTCAAAAGAAGGGAAGTAGTATGTCATCATAAAGTGAAAATATTCTGCACCAATGTTTTGAGTTTCAATTTTCTTAAAATCATCTTTTCTATCAGCTAAATTCCAAAATCTCATAGGGAATACATCAAATTCCTCTGATTTAGAATTATCGAAGAGCATTCTGTTTTGAACTTAACGAATGAATTCTATACTTTTAGGGTATGTAAGAGTTAAACCTTAATTCTTTTTAATAATTGAGTCGATTCTTCCTTGCATATACTGTCCCTTATCAAAAGCTAAACGTTTCAAAGAGTCTATTATCTATTTATTATTGCAGTAGTTCCTTCTTGTTTTAATATTCATTTTTTGAGTTATTTTCCAAAGTTCCTTAACAAAATGGAAATGAGTAGATATCGGCTTTTAATGTTTTGAAAAGACATCCTATACTGCTAGTATCAAATTCTTTTAAAATGGAGTTATAAACTCAGTGCTAGCAAAATCATTAAACAAAGCAGTGTGAATAAAATCCTGCTTGAACTTCTTAAGAGCTTTCACGTATGTATCCTAAAATTGAAAAGTATTAATAAAGGTTATATATGCTTCTTACAAGTGAATCTATAGATTAGAGAAAGCTGAAGTAAATGGGAAGGAAAATATTTGGCTTCTAGAAATACACCAATACTACAAGCAGTTCTTGGAAATTAGTCTTGCTTTAAACAAAAGGTCTCCTACTAGTCTCAAACAAAATGTATTTTGGGCCATCAACCTATGGTAAAATTATAGATTATTCCTGATTATTTACTTACTTTAAAATGCTTATCAATCCAAAACATCTAAGAGTCTGAGTAAAAGTTCATGAGAATCTCCGATTTTTTAGCCTAATTATTGTAAAACTTAGCTATCTCTCTTCCAAATTATTCATTTCTTAAAGATTTTGCTTGATCATAATCAATGGCGAATATTGCATAATCATAACTTTTCTTGAAATCTAGCAATTATTTTAAAGTATGCGTAGGCTAGTCTCCTCCCTATTTCGTTTCATTCTTAATTTCTCATTTTCGTTTTTACCCAACAAGTTTTGAATTAGTGCTGATTTATTATTAGCCATCCTTCTCCATTTTGTCAGAATTTCTTTAAAAAGAAAATATTTAAATAAAGTAATAAGAATTTAAGTATCTTAATCATTATGAGTTGCTTTATTAAGACTCAGTGCTCATAGAAGTCTAGGAAATCATCAAAAGTAGTTTAAAATTAAAAATAGCTGAAATTGTTCATAATTGATTACGCCATGATTCCTTTAGATATTTCAACTTATTTAATAAAAATATTCAATATGATTGAGTGACTATCTAATTATTTTGTTTGAAATTATTAATCAGGAAATTAAGGATTGAAATTTAATTAGAAATAAGTGTAATATTTTTCTCAATTTAGTGAGTCCTACTTCTTTTTAATCTTTTTGGGCAATTTTTTCTAGATTTAATTTGAATTATTCGTATTTGATGAGTCGTCTTCGAGACTTTTTTCCTCAATTATAATTTTAAATTAGAAACACTTTTTAGATAAACAATTTAGGCAAATATATGGTTATAAACCTGAAATGTCTTGATCATATTATCCACTTTCCTAGTGCTTGACTTACTGACCTTATCTAATGTCAAGATCTTGGGTTTTTTTGTTTTTTCTCTTTTAAAGCTAGTTTTATTCTTTAATTTCATTCAATTTGTTTTTAGTCTTCTTTTGGAAATTTTTAGCTGCTCTTCCAGTTTTTGATCCACTTATATAAAAAAAATGAGAAGATTATAATGGATCCGAATTAAACCCTTGCTTATTGCTTTTCTTTAAGGATTTCAAACTCCTTCTTTGACTTAGTTCTTCTTGTGAGGTTTAGAGAGGAAAGGGACCCTGAACTATTATCTGATTTCTTACCTCCACTTGAGTTTGTGAACATACTCGCTTGTTTAACAAGTGAATTAGGTTGTTATGTGAAATCAAGACCCTGAGTAGGATCGAAATCATAGTCTTGACTAAAGTCATTCACAGCATCCTCGTCTTCTTCATCGTCGTAACTTGAATGTGCAAGATCTTTTCCGAACTATTTAAACTGGTCGTCCATCATTAATTTGGAGAAATTCGAAGACTGCTTGTTGTTTTATCCTGACCCTAAGATCTCCTTGTCAGTATTTCCTTTAGATTCAGTTTTATCTTCTTCCTCTTCTTCTATCAAAGAATGTGCTAAGTTGTTATCTAGTCGCTTTTCCCATTAATCAACTTGTGTTTATAAGCCTAGAGACTATCCAGGACTAAGATTTGCACTTATAGTGTCTCGAATCAGATTATTACTAGTGATTCTCTCTGTATTTTTGTGAAAACTTGGTCTAAAATCTTATTAGTAAACATCAGAGTTGGATCTTGATCTATTCTCAGAATAAGCATCATAGTTGTGATTACTTTCAGAGATTTAATTCTCTAAAGCAGGAATGTGTAATCGAATATTTCCTTAACCAAATACCAGGGTATCTGTTTCAAAATTAGAAGGTCCTTGGAATGATTGTCTACCCCAAAGTTACATTATCATTTCTTAATTCATTCCTAAGTTCATACTGTCTTATCTCCCAACGTCCGCATCTTCATTAAAAACCCCAAAACCCCTTCAGTAGTTTGAATGAGTTTTTGATTGATAAATTTAGACTATTAAGGCATACATTATTGCGATTTTAAATGTTTTATTAAGGGGTTTAATGTTTTTATTTACTAATTTAGAGAAGTATAACAAGTGAGTTTTTCAAATATTTCACATAAACAAGTCATTGTGCAGTTCTCTATATTTTATCTTTCTAAGTTTATATTTATTTTTTCTATTGTTTACTTAATTCTCTTAACATGGTTTCATAAAAAGTTGAGTAAGCAAGTTCTCTTAGGCCTCTATTAATCTTTAATTTAGAGGTATTGCTTGATTCTTTACTTAGAATCTCTCTCTTGCATCTAAAGAAAGAGCTTCTTGGTATGTAGCTCTCTATTATTATTTCTACAGCTAGAGCCCATATATCCCATTAAGTGTCTCCATCTCTCCAGTCCTCTCTTTCTGGGAAATATCCATGAGTACCGTATACGTTTCATAATGCAGAGGCTTGCACTCTCTGAGCTCTGTTGAAATCAATAATATAAACTTTAAGAGATTGAAAGTTCATCATAATGTTCTCTGGCTTTAAGTCTCTATGAACATTACCAAGCTTGAGAAGCTATTCAATCCTTCAACTATTTGCGGCACGATTTAGCCAATTTATCTTTGGCATATTATCCGATAAAATCTCTGCAAGTCATTTCAAGAAGATAAAATCTAAATTTAACATGAGTTTTTCCATCTTGTAAAGCATCTAACTATATAATATGCTTAATCTCTAAACCTTGCCTGTTAAAGAGGCTAATTCTCATTAGCGAAACCCATTTAGAACTTGTCATCAGCAATGAAGTAATTGAAAGGATATATTTTGTAAGATTATTAGTCATCAGTGATGACTATCCTTTATACTTTTCCCCAATAGTTAGGTAGATGTCACGGCAAGAATTTGTGTCAAAAACTTTTAAGAGGAATCTTCATCGCCTTAATTACCATGACTTCTTTTGTTTATCTCAGAGAAAGGAAAGTTCTTGACTGCTTTTTTAATTTGACTTACTTCTATACCTCAACTCTTAGTTTTTCAGAGAGATTTCTTGACCTTATTTTTAATATGAATCATTTTCCTGTAGGTTCATGAATAAACGCAAAACTTTAATTGTCTTTTTTTAAGTGCACTTTGAGGTTTCTTGTATGAGAATATAGCTTCACAAAGAAATCACTAATATAATGCCATCCTTATTAAGTTGAATTTTTGAGGAAAACTTTATTGCATTCTTTTCATCAATAGTGAAATTTGCGATCTAATTATTAATGCTCTATGAGAGTTATATAACCTCCTCCTCAATATGCAAAGCTTCTATGATGACCTCCTACTTAATAACTCATGTTTAAATCTTAAAGCTATAAAGGCCAAAGTTGCTAGAAGTTTTCTTGGGTTTCCTAAAACTTTGAAACCTGAGAACTTAAAGGAAGTAATTTATGAAGCTCACAAGAAAACGTTACAGCATCTCTCCTGGAGAAAAAGAGAAGCAAGGTATTAAAATAATTGATACGTGGCAGTAGGAACTTCAAATGCATCCTTTCATCTCATATAAGCTTGGATTACTAATTTATAGAAAAACCTTGAACTGCTATTTTCTTGATGAGAGAGCACAGCAAATTAAATAGAGAGATAATCTCAAGTAAAGCATGAAATGAGGAAGAGACTCTTCAAAAATTTATAATAGCCAGACGAGAAGAGTATTGCAGGAGTTGGCACTTAGAAGAAACATAGGCCCTAGCAAGTCTTAAGAGGAAGAAAAGAAAAAGAAGCTAAATTCTCTACGTTAATTTAATATGTGCTTATTCATTCGTTCAAATCTAAAATTTGTTTATTAACACAGAAATTCCCTTCTCTTTCGCATAGTTTAGCTTTATCATCGATGACTCTCTTATCAGCACTCTTAATAAAATCTGCTGTATCTATCTTCAAGTCGAGCATCAAATGATAGAGTAAAAGTTTCTTGTAGTTTCTTTTTAATGACTCCCAATATAATTCAATTCTATTGAACTGAGGACTGAAGGGAACATTATATATCATATTCCTTCCTTGTGTCTTTAGTTTTATGGACAGTTAAGTTATCTACAAACAGAACAATCTCTAAGTCGGCGTACTTTTCTCTGAGTTATTGCAAGAACTTAATATATTATTCAGTCTTTATAGAACAAGAGTGAATAACATAAGCCTTGAGTCCACTATCTTCACTTATTCCACCAAGAAAACCATGGGTTTAAATCATAACCTTTTAATCATATACCTATATGTTACTATATCTTTTAAACCAAGACCTTTAAATAAAGGAATTAAACTTAAACACTAATTCATCTACGTGAATGAACTTTATATTATGTTCTTAATCCCTCTGAATTTAAACGAATATGTAATTTAAATTATCCTTATAAAATGGAATATTGAAGTCAATCACTCTCTTAATACGATTGACTGTCTAACAAGAGTCTTATCATTAATAAGATAATCAATTTGCATGTTGCCAAAATTATAATGGTCTCTTGGATTTACAATTAAGTTGCTATCTTTTTAAATTCAATGCTAATAGTCAGTGAGACCTCACAGTTTCAGGAGATTTATGGTATAGTTGTGTAATTTAGAATAGGTTTGAGTTTATCACTATAAACATCACATCCATAGCGCAACTTCAACAATAAATCTATATACTAACTGTTATTAACTGACCCCAAAACTCGCATATATTCACTTAAATTACTAATATTTAAACATTAACCCCTACATAAACTCTAATGAAACCCTAATAAAGTATGCATTAATAGTCTTCTTCTATCTATAAAAACTTGATCAAACTATTAAAAAGGTATTGGGTATTTGATTTTAATAGTTTGATTCTTTCCTTTTTGCATGCTAAACGTAAAAAGATTTTAAACATAAACTTTTTATGAAACATCCTCAGAAGCAAATAGAGATGTATGTGGTTGATTTGTTAAATGCTTTAATTTTCCAAATGCTTTTGGTTTATGTAAGATTTACTTAGTTTCAAATCCAGTTGCAAAACAAGGTGCTCCTCCATGATCGATATCATCTCCCCCGCTTGAGCTATTTAGCTTTTTTGTCATGTTTGATCCCCTTCTTGAATTAGAAAAGAATTCATCATCTCGCTCTAACTAATTATTGAAAAGTCTTTGTTGCATTGACAAAAACTCATGATCGTTTGATTTAGAATCTGAAAACTTTTAAGGAACTTTCTCTTCCTCGAGGTCATTATTATAAATAAATACGGGAAATTAAGTTCTTGTTTATAATTAAGGTTTGAATTTTATAAGCAAATTATATATATTTAAGAATGTTAAGCCTTTATTTGAAAGAAAGCTATTCTTGTATAATGGTTAAATATATCTTTAAGGATATTAATATTATTTAAAATGACCTATATAATAAATAATAAAAGATAAATATTCTATCAATACTTTACTTTCTTTATCTCTTATAAGAATCATATTAATTATTTGAATCTCCAAGTTCTTTTTCCTCTTCCTCTTCAAGTATAGTATCTGGATATTGCTTATTTTTATTTGCAGAAATTAGTGTGCCATCTTTATAATCGCTGTAGACTTTCGATTATCCAGCTTTCCCTTTCTTCTTATGATCTTTAAGATCACTAGGGGCATCGTAAGCCTTATGGAGTCTCTTCATTTAACCCTTCTTTGAGTTAGGAATGTAATTTTTTATATCTATTTTGTCAAAACTGTGAGTATTAAGATAGTTCGAAAAGAACTCTAAGTATTTTGGGAATCCATAGCACTTTTTTACTGAACTTTCTTGCTAAAGTTAATGATGAATGCTATGTCTTGTATCTTAACTCATTTACAATTCTTCCAATGTAATTTCTCTTTGACAGTTACTTAGAATCATATCAACTGCTTCAATATCATTAAGTGGCTTCATTTTATGGAAAACAATAGATTTTTCCAAACATTGATAATCCTTAGGCTTAATGTCTTTCTTGGAAGTTATAATAACCTTTAGATGCTCGCTTGATTAAACTAAACTTATCAAAAACCAGTCAAATTATGTTTTATTCTATTTCAAAATTGTATCGATATTATCAAAGATGAGCAAAATGTTCTTCTTTTAGAGTTCTGAATTTAGTTCTTGATTTTAAATACCTCCTATATTGAGCTCCTTAAGTTTTTGCTTAATTTACTCAGCAGTCTTTACTCTTCTTAAATCTAGAAGGAAGATACCGTCTTAAAATTCGTAACGAGTAGATAGGTAATAAGCAGTTTCTTATACAAATCTTGTTTTTCCAATTCCATCCAAGCCTACCACATTTATAATCTTAACCCTAGGCTTCTTTAAGTTTGATATTATCTTAAATGTGTCAAGCTATCTTCCAGTATAAGGAGTAGAGGGTTTATTGACCATAATATTAGTTGGACCTCTAATTTTTGAAGTATCAAGGAAGACTCCCGATTTTATTTACATTTTGTCATCTAAAGAGCCTGAGTCGAAAAGCTTTTCTATGTGCTTATTGTCTCTTGGATAAAGAATGGGACCATCACCAACATCTTCTTATAATATAAAGCTTAAAAAAATCATAATAAATAATTTATATGACAATTAGACATGGCTGAAGTGCGATTAATATTTTCTTATACTCTCATTAAGTCTGGGCTTGGCTTTTTACCAAGATTAATTGATTGACTTTTCTTGCAAAATATGCTTGTAGAATTCAACACAGAAATCATAGATATACTCATACCTCTTAGGCAAAGTATAGATATTGTACATAAACGTACTAAGCAACTTTTGCTTAAAATCAAAGAAAACGACATGAGGTACTCCCATTTCAACGAAAGCTTGTGCTAATTTTTCTGACTCTGGGATGGCTAGTACAACTAAGTCTATATTTAGCCTACTATTAGCTGGTTTCAACAAATTTTTCATTTCTTTAATTGATATGTATTCTATTTATGCATTTTTGCCCTCAATACATAAGTAGTCTGGATGGTAAACATCTGAAGAAACATGAAAAACTCTGCATCCATAAGTTTTTACATATTCAAGTAGTTCTCTAGAGAGTACGTCAAATTTAAGATTTACAACCTTGTTTATTTTCTTAACCTCTGTCAAAATTCTTTTTCTAAAATCTTGAGGATATCTTGTAAATGTTCCAACAACTCGAACTGTCTCCTTACTCAGTACTTCTACTAATGGAAAGGCTTTTGCAAAAATGAACACATTATTCGAATGTATACTAATCTTGTCAAGAATTTAGTTAAGCAAATCACTGCATAGAGCCTCTTAATGATTATCTTAAATCTTCTTTGATAAATTTAAAGCATCTTCAATATGCATCTTAGCTTCGAAATATTCTCCTAATCTAAACTTAAGAAGTCCTAAGTTTCTCAACGACCTTGCTTATAGATTCTCATATCTAAATTTTTTGAAAATTTGCAAAGCCTCTAAAAGGATTATAGTCAGCTTTTTAGGGTTATATTCTATGGCTAGACCACTACCATAACTTTTATCGATTTAAAATTCTGCTTCTATTAAATTAACTTTTGCATATCCGTATTCATGATGAGCTTGTTAATAGAATTTTCTAGCGTTCTAAAAGTGAGACAAAACACCTTAGATTTCTTAATCTATTGTTTGCTTGGCTTTATTAATAGCAAAACTATGTTAAGCAGCTGTTTATGGTTTGCTAATATGGTGAATTTTAGGATTTTTACTGTCAAACTTAAGGTCATAAGAGTGTGATCTTTCAAAATTGTGGTGTATAGAGTTGTTATGGCTATGTCCATGATGATCAATCCCATCCTCATTTGGATGAATTTTCTAATTTATACTATTAATCAAAGCTACTCCTTTTAAAAAAATTGCATCAGCAATACCGTCTTTAAAGCCAAGATCAAGAAAGATAGTCTAAGCCTGATCTAAGATCAAATGCACATCGCTGTATGTACAGTTTTATTTTAGTAAAATAGAGCTTTGAATCATTAAGGACTTAGCTTTTATGAACTTTAAGTCAAAATAGTTAATAATTTCTCTAGTCTTTTGCAAAGACAGCTTTGCTTCTTCTAATCTATCAAGCATTATCATAATAGAAGGAATGTTATTGCAAAGCTCATCGATGTATTAACTATATGGAGACTTATAATCGATCTTTTAGAAATGAATCTTAAGGACTTCAATGTCAAGATAACCCATGAAATTTGGCTCATAAAAGTTAAATTTAATATCTGGCTTGTAAATCATGTTCTATTCAAGCTCTTACTCAGTTAAAGGGTAATTTGTATAATTGTCTTTCCAAATTCCTAGATCTATCTCAGAGGATACACACTAAAAGATGTTGACTAATTAAATTATAGAATTAATAAAACTTTAAGTTTACAAGTCAATATCGTACTTCTTCTAGCATTTGATACTTCTCAAAAGCTTTCTTGAAAGTTTTGCTAAATACTTAAAATTCTCTTAAAAGTACATAGTTTGTGACTTTTGATTAAGTACAAGTTAGTTATTAGTAAAAAAAAATAATTTAAAAATACATAGATATAAAAATTATAATTGAAGTAAGAATATTGTATATCTTAATTAAAAAATGGATGGATATCTTTAAAAATGACTACATCATATTTATAAAAAACTAAAATAGCCCAGAAACACTTAAATAATGACAATAATATACTCTGAAACAATAGGTTATGCTATATAATGACTCTCCTAAAGCTCTTCATTATTATTTGAAATCATCATTCTGAAATGTCTCTTGCTTCTTTATAGTTATTTAACTTTTTCATTTTAATGATCCATAATTTAAAATCCAAAACTCCTTTTAATATTAAAATGTTTTAGCAATTTAATGGTGAATTTGTTTTGAACTATAAATATTTTGAAATAATCTAAAACTAAGAAAAGTTTAATTAATTCAAATCATTTTATAACTAATTGCATAAAGTGGGAAAAGTAATAGTAAGACTATATTTTTTAACTCAAAAATTTTTGATTACCTGCTATTACTTATTTTTTGTTGTTATGCGGTTTAAAATAGACTTTTCATCCTCTGATAAAACTTCAAGGAACTTTCTCCAGTTTCCAAACTGCTAGGCTTCGCAAATAATTTCGATATCACTCAAGAACAGACCAGCAGGGAATTAGCACATACTATACAATAGTTTGATTTCCGTGTGATATTTTGATTCAAGATCTCTATATGAAATGTTCATAATCCAACTAAACTCTCCGAACTCAAGGTTTTACTTAGAATGATCTTCTTAAGAATTAACGACAACTGCAACACTCTTTTATTCTTCTTTTTCCTTAACAATTTAATCTAGAGATTTTTCAAAGAGAAGTGGAGCCATTTAAAGTATACCTACTGGTTTATATGAAATGAGGGAGAAAATCTTATGTTTAGAGAGTTGTTCTGGTGTTTTAAAATCTCTTAAGTATTTTGAATTTCCGGCTGCCATTAGCAATAACTTAGCAGCATTTACAAACAAAATTATGATATAAAGATAAATTAAAAAAAGAAAAGAAATTATCATGAATTATTTTTGTAATAGATTGATCTTGCTCAATCCAGTGATTAAAAAACTAAATTTATAATTTCTAACTGTACTTTGAATATGTATTTTTCATTAATATCCTCTTTTAGATGTGAAATTACAACAAATTTAGCATGCATTGTATTTTTTACGAGATACTTCAAAGTTTTGTTAAAGTTTTCTTTTGCTTATTCCAGAATTTTATGACACTTATCGATAATGATTAAGATATGAGAGCTCTTAATAATATCACATAATTGCTCTTTGTTACAGTTTGAGATTAGGAGCTTTTAGCAAATTTTAGAAATCAAACCTTGACCTGAGTTTCTATTTTAGATTTCAATAAAGTACACTCCATCACAGAACTTTCTTCGATCTAAGGTATATTTAGCGGCATAATTAGCAATAGCACTCTTACCTAACCCTTCAGAACCATAAACATGTACAAGTCTGCATGATTATTGTTCGGAGAAGAGATAACTTACGATTTTCTATAATTCTTTGTTCCTCCCAACTAATAACTAAGTATCAATAACATGCTACAGTTTGTTATTTTAGTTTACATCCTGATCAATGATTAGCTCACCATCCTTTTTGTTTCTAAAAAGAGGTCTATCTAGAGCATCTTCATTGCCATTAATGATAAACTTTATAGATTCATCGTGTGGTATATCTGGTTAACAACAGCAGACTTAAACATGATCTGAGTAACCTTACAAATTTAGATTATCAGCGCTCATCGTAAGCAGATCTTCAAAAGGGCTAAGCTCTGTTAGAAAGTCCTCATAAAACTCACACTTTGATTTGTGAATGTTCTTGTTGTAAGGACAGGCACATGATGGCATGTGTATTTGATGAGCTTTTTCATAGCCATGCTTTTTAGCATATTTTTCCCATGGACAATCATATTTGTGATCATGAGCACAGCAACATGAAAACTTATCAATTGGACTACCTCTAACAACTTTCTGTGCTTCTACAAAAGCTTTTCTAGGCGTTTCACCGTCTTAAAGAAAGAAGTAGAAATGTCTTGAAAACAATGAACATACTTCATCTAGAATCATAGTATGAGAGTTGACAGCGACCACAACTGGAATTTTAGCTCTTAAAAATATTTTCCCAATCATTTCTGAATGACAAGCACTTACGAATACAAGTTATACCTAGTGATTTGATCCATCTCCCAAAAGTGAACAAAGTCTATCTTCTGTTAATTTGTCCAAAACCCCTGAATCTTTTTCTTCAAAGGCTAAGTAATATTGCTTGAGTTTTATGTCATAGTCACCATGACAGCTGATGTGTATCATAGAAGGTTAAGCAGCTAAAATCTATTTCAGGATTTCAAAATTAACGGCATCTCTTTTTATTATGAATTGTTTCTTTGAACTTTGCAAAGTCTTAACTATTTCTCTGTATTCGCTACCAGTATCTAATGGAGTGCTTAAAGAATAAGTTTAGTCTTTTATTCTTTCAACTAGAGGATCTGAATATCATACATTATTAATACCAATGAAATTGTAAAAAGTAAAGAATATAAGTAGACTAAATCGAGTTTCTTCTTTCTCGAAACTTTATGAGATTGTTTTGGATGATTTGGACTCTAGCCTAATTCATTTAGTAACCTAAAATCTATTTTATATGGTATTTAAAAATAAGTAAATTTAATTAGCAAGAAAAAACCTTTTGCTTTATCAATTAAAATTGTAGAGATAAATTAGTGCACTTTAAATCTCATTCTTTAACGATGTATCATTAACTTATCACTTCAAAAAATACTCTAGAAATACATATTTAATATTTCGAATAGGTTAGAGAATCAACTTTTATAATGTCATAATTTGATTTGCAAATAAATTTTTCAATAATTTAATTTTCATTTTTAAATCTAAATTAAACCAATATATCCAAAATTTAATTACAGGTTTTTGGTTATATATTATTAAAGCTATGGCTATCTCCATAAAAATCACTAACTTATCTAGACATACTAATAGAATTTTATGAATCTGATTCATCTTCATCCCCATAGCCCATTGAAATATTTGAAGACTCTTAACGGCCCATTTTATCGTTATGATTGTTGCTCGATTATCTATGCGAATCCTGTTTTTCCATGTGCTAGTGAGATCTCTGCTTGTTTTTGTTCTCCTGCGACTTTGAGTAGATAGAGTCGTTTGATGAATGATGATTATGCCTTGATTTATTGGAGTCTAATTACTTGTTGTCTTTTACAATCTCACTATGGCATTAAAGATTAAAATTTGGGAATTTAGAATTACCCTTAAATTGGGGTATTTGTTGATTAATGACAGATATATTCGTGTTTCGACTTCTATCTTAGTCCTAAACTTAGTTGAGCATCTAAAGCCACTAAGGACTGATATATATTTTTAAGATATATTAATTTGAGTAAAAGAGATCTTTGCTGACATCTGGTACTTTGCAAACTTCCAAGTTTTAGTACGAGAATTCTTTAGAGTGTATAAAATCAAACCCATTTTGGAAGTATTACTAAGTTTCTAATTTTTATTCAATCGCGTTAATCCTCTCTTTCAAGGTTAGGACCTCCCTTTCTAGATCATCAATCTTTGATGATTGTTGTTCTCTAAAGCTGTAACTGCAAATATCAAATTTTAAGTGGTTATTTATTTGAAATTTATTAATATGTTAAATTTTTAGAAAAGAAATTACTGTAATAATAACTGCCAGCTCTGTTTTCACGAATGGGATACATGATGATGTTCATACAAAATTTACTTTATAATCAATTAAAACATACGAATATATTTTGATTGTTTGGGAGATTGGCGCCTACTCCAGTTCCTGGATTTACTCCAATGGCTTGCTATATTTAGGATGGCGGATTTTAAATTAGTGCATGAATGCTATTTCTTTGGCTGTCTCTCTGGGATCCCTCTCGGATTAATAGCTCAACAATCTAGGGAGCCTGACTTTAAGTTCTCTGGTTGTTGCAAGTTTAGATTTAGATTTCATTTGGAACTTCAGTCCAGGATTACAATTTTTTAATATATACAATTCAATTCAGCTAGAAATAAACTTAAAAATATAGTGTACAGGACCTGAACTTCTCATCATAAAACTTGAGTGCCAATATGTTGAAGGTATTAATATTGTCATTTTCAAGCGCCGTCAAAATGCAATCTCTTGTAAAGATTGCTAAGCCATCTTCGGATAGTGTTAATGGTTTTATATCTATGGTGCATGCATCCTCTCGTCTCGGTACTCGATCACAAAAATTAAAAAACTCTCTATAAATTTTATTAAATTTGCCTATTTAACTAGTTTTGAGGAATAATTCAATTATAATCAACTTCGAAGCAATACTTAAACACGATATTTAATTGGCGAGAGGAGTCACCATATAAGTCTTATCTCTAATTTATGTGACTCATATTTATTAATTTTTCGATATTATTTGTTAACTAAATTAGAACAAAAATTAAAGAGCAAATAAATTAACTTCTCTAAATTATTCTGAAATTCAGTTATTTAAATCAAAATTATATATATCTTGGCATGATTTTGACATTTAAATTAAATATCAATTATGACTTATCGGTGTAAAGAACTTAATTTAATTACATTTAATATTTTTAATTCAATTTAATTTCTTTCTTGGTTTTGGAATATTATTGAATATCTATTGCTTACTCATATCAATGCTATCATCTACCTAGCTAATCTCTAAGTTATTTAAATTATAATTTTACCCAAAAACCCCTTTACCAGGAAAACGACCACCTTCTTATTATACTTTAGCCTCAGTTTAATTTTATTTTTGGTTGTGTTATAATCTGGCAAAAGCAAAGAGAGGGCGTGATTGAAAGACCTCAGATCTATTCCTTATTCTTCGATCTTACAAGTAACCTTATATCCACTTTTTCTTTAAAAGTTAGACTGCTGACTTATATCTCCCTGAAAGGCAATCTGCTATAAAGTCTATGAATTCATATTTTGTTAATTGATAAAAAGAATCTTAGATTGATTAATCTTTAGTGAATGTATTGCAATTAACATAGTATATATTCATATTCTTGGTCACTCAGTGCCCCTTTCCAATCATTAAACTGTTTCTTTATTTCTTCATCATTGCATTACTTGTCTGTAAAACCCATTTTAAGCCGTATTATTAAGAATCCCAAACTTTTAATATCCATTATTTGATTATAGGATTGAGCTATGTTACTAACGTCTTGAATTGCAAATTGATTTTACTAGGCAGAAAGTGCGTTTTACGCTTTGTCTTTTTATATAAAACAATAGAAATTATATTCTTCATAACAAAAAGTTTAACATATTTAATTATTAGAAAAAAAAAGATGATGTCATTAGTTTATTCAGCTAACTTAGGTTGCTATTCTGTTAATATAAATTATTTTAAAAATTTAAATGTTTAATAATCGAATATTATCTTCAAAATATAAAATAAAATTTGAATTATCAGATATATTAAGCTATAATATCTATTTTTTATCGTTATAATTATTTTATGATTTCCAGTTACTTTATTTTTTCAAAATAAAGTTTATTCATCAATAATGATTGTATAACTACGCATTATGAAAATTTCTGAGAGTGCATTTGACTATATTATACTAAGGGTCTAATTCTATTCCAATTGAATTTAATCTAAGATTATTGTGTGATATTTTAAGTTTATTGAGAAACATCAAATTCTTGATTATCATTAGAGCAATTTTTCGAAGAGCAATTATACTATCAATTGATCCAATTTAATCAAAATTGCTTATAAAACATCAAATTTTTTAATTTAAAATTTAAGATTTAATTACTCCATATTGCTTTACATAATGACTCAAAGTTTTTGGCAATTTTTCTAATACTAAAAACTAAAAATAGAATGTGAATATTTGAAAAATTAAAATAAAAGAAGAATTTGAATAAAAACATGAGTTTTTTTATCTGAACTTACAGTTTCGTTTCTGAATATGAAAAAATCTATGCATCTTTATATTTAATTCTTATCTAATTCTTCATGTTTTGATAAAGCCAGCATAATCTTTCTAAATTTTATGTTATCTGTATATAGCTTTGAATAGGGATGAATCTGAAAATCATGTCAAAATTAAAAATCCCCAAAAATAATATTAAAATATTAAATATATTCATTATTAATGTTGATTTTATCTTCTTTTTAATTTTGAAGTATAAAAGGCATATGTTAAAATTCAAAATTCTATTAATTAACATCTATTACAAAATTTTAATAATATTATTATCTAAACATATTTTTAAAATAGCTTTTTTTAATGGACTTTATTATAAAAAATACAAACATACCACCACTTGCATAGAAATCCACGAATAAATAATCAAATATATTGTTATAAAATAATCTCTCAAACTCAATTCGATAAATGCTTCATCGTTGATTAAATAGCGAGCAATCTCTTTCTAGACAAGAGAAATTTACACTTCAAAAGAACTAGTAAAATTATGGTAGTTATGAGAAAGTACAAACGAAAAACTTAGTAAAATAAGTTCCTATATTGTTTGATTGAATTTTGATTTTATTTTACTATAATAAAAGGCTTTACTTTTAAAATTAACAATTTTATTTAAAACTCAATCGAGGCTTTTAGACTACCTACTATAGGAGACTAAAAATTAAGTTAAATTTTCGAAAACGATGAGAGTGTTTTATCCAAGAATGTGTCAATTTAGTAATTAGATCTTAATTCATAAAATACAATGACTCTGCTAAATGATAATAAGAGGCATTCAGGAAAGCTATCAATATCTAATTTTTAAGGAAATTTTGGTTTAAGCAGTTTAGAACAAGAAAATTTATTAAAAAGCATAGACTTATTCAATCATGCTTTTATTATAATAGAATTTTTTAGAGTTTAAATTTCTCAACTTATAAAATTTTAAACATGACAATAATTACAGTTAAAACATGAATTAAAACTAATATAACTCAAATAATCCTGTCGCAAGCAAAAACAAAAACCTTACTTCACAATAAAATAATAAAAGTGAAATGAATAATAACCTATCGAGTTACTAAGTTTCTCCTATGAAAATAGCAAATTAGAATCAAAATTTCAATTAGCTGTCGCCAATGAAATTATATAAAAGTAGTGAAAGCCAATAAATAACACCTATTTTAAAGAAGGATTAATCTAAAGTGTCCAATATTAATTAAAATTCAAGATAGTTACTTTATATATTACAATTACCTTATACAATTATTTGAATAATCACTAAATTTTCACTTAATTAGTTTTTTAAATAAAAAATATTGGAATTACTTTAGATAAACCCATTATAACTCTCATAAAACACCCTCTAATCTTAAGGTAGTTTAGACAGTCAGCGTCAATAAATCGTGAAAGATAGAATAGCAAATAACAAATCTAATATGAATATCAACCAAAGTTTTCTCAATTTTAACAATAATACACATCATCAGTAATAATCAAGTTTTAGTTTTAATTCCTAAGGCATGCTCACTAAAAAAGTGGCTATAAATAATGAGACGCCTAGGATTGTACACCAAAAACCTTAATATGTTACACTTAAGCAGAGGAAAATTATAAATTATTAATTTATTTATTATTTTTTACCTTTTTAAAAATGTTACTGGGATTTAGAGATGTATCATCACCTAGATAACAAATTAACTAATTTAGTAAAAATTCCTATAAATTCTAAAATTTGGAGCAAGTATTTGAAGAATAAAAGTAAGCCAAGAAATTGAAAGAGAAAAAATTCAAGGAAAAATCTGAACACTAGAATAGGCTCAACTAATCAGTATTAAAATCTAAAAGATTTTAAACAGATTTATATTTTAAAACATACATTTTAAAATGATTTTAAAAACTAATTAAAGCTAGTCCCAATTTATGAAAACTACAATTTAGTAATTGATCCCAACGAAATTGTTCAAAGAGCGCAATAAAACTTTCCAATTGAATCTAAATATGCCTTAAATTACCTGAATTCAATAATTGATAAGAAAGAAAAGAAGGAAATATTATATTACTCTTTTTTATAGTAAGCATATGATAGACCTTTATGGCATATCTTAATAGGATTTATGAAATTATTTATAGAATTAAATGCAAGAAATACTTCTGTAAGATATGATCTATTATTTTCATTATGATCCTGAAAGATTCAAAACCCTTAATCCCAATCTATTTAAAATTGAACCTAAACAGCACATATAACGATTTTATTTTTAAACTTTTCAAACCTAAAAATATTGAATATTAGCAGTAAACATATTTTTTATTTTTTCTAAAAGTTTTTTTTAAATATTATAGCATACCGCTACGAAATAAAATATATAAAAGCTCGTTAAAAGATAGATTCTCGTCGTTAAACAATATTCGCTTTTGACCATAAATTAAAGCAATTAAACCATTTATTTTATTATAAGATTTGAATTTATCAGTTGAACTTAGTAAAACCTTGATTAAATCATATACAAATGGGATTGATTTATCATTTATTCTATAAAAAGATATAATTATTCGTTTTCTTTTAAGAGAATTAGAACTAATTAATAATTATGTATTATTAATCTTCACTGCATGTATTTTAAATAATTAAAGAGGTTTAGTAGAAATTCAACAAGTGACAGAGATACATGATAGACAAGTTTTTACAAATTATGATAAAAACCATAATAAATAGATGAAAATCGTGATTGATAGGGAAACGAGGGAGATTTAATCTAAGAGCTACCTCGGCAAAATGATTAACGAAATTATTGAACATGATTTACATTCAAAATCAAACTCTAAAAAGTAGAGATATTCATGATACTTCCTCTATATAAAAAATAAATTTTTTACTTATGTTATCGGATAAAGAGAAACGTTGAGATTTAGGTATATTCATACTTTAAATAAAGCTCAATTAACATTAAATATAAGCAAAATCAATGATTTGCATTGACAGTTGTTTTACTTTAAAGTATATCTCATTTAAGCCCTTTACTAAATATATTGGATCTTAATATTAAGCTTGTCTGAGGTATGGCATTAGATATCTTACTGAATTCCGATTTAGTCTTAGAGAATAAATTTGGGAATGATTAAACCTTCTTCTCAAAGTCTGGAGAGTCAAAACCCCAAAACCCCTTAATGAGGTTTATAAGTGCTTTGATTTGTAGGGAATTTGTTAGGGGTTGGGGTTATTAATAGGTTTTTAATGTGAAATTTATAGTAAATGTATTTAATTTAATCACTCAAAATGCACTTTTGGATCATGTGGGAATGGTCTGAAGTTTATCTTACTTAACCACAACTCAATCTACTCTATTGATATGTCTGATCTTGAGTTTGGTTTTATTATTATTGACTCTGCCATTTGCTTCATTGATTGAGACACTCTTGTTTTTTCAATAAATTGCTTTATTCTTTGCCTTGCATCCTTCTCGCACCTTGTAGAGTAGTAATCGTTGCGAGGCATATCGCACTCTATTATTATTGCTGCTAAAGCCCACACATCCCACTGTAAGTCTCCATCTCTCCAGTCTTCTCTTTCTGGATAATAACCTGGAGTTCCCATTACACTTCCAAGTCTTGATACTTCCACTCTTAAGGCTCTGTTGAAATCAATAATTGTTACTGTTACTGGTGAAAAGTTCAACATTATATTCTCAGGCTTGAGATCTCTGTGAACAAAGCCTAACTTATGAAGCTCTTTGATACCTTGTATAGCTTAGGTTGATATTAATGCAAGCTATCTATGATTTCTTTGATCAGTTATGAAATCTCTGAGTGTCATCTCAAAGAGTGGTAGTCTGAAAGCCACATGATCTTTGGCTAGGAGAACAGCATCTAGCTTTATTAAGTATTTGCATTCTTTAAACTTGGCCTGAGTGAGTACTTAATACTCATTAGTAAACTCCATTTAATATTTATCATCACTAAGGAGATAGTTGAAAGGATATACCTTGTAAGCATACTGATGATCCTTAATAACTTTCTTGTCATAGGAGTCCTCCAGAATTAGGTAGCTTTAGAGAGAAGTATCTAAATCAATCTATGCTAGTACTGGAATTTTCTTGTATTATATCTTAATCATGATTTTAGTGACCTCTGATGCTAAGAGGTTGCGTGCAATCCTCACATACTCTGATTCGCTTGCTTGTTAAAGCTCAGCAGCTTAAAGAGGTTCCCTTGCTTTTCTTTTGTTGAGCAACTTCAGTTGAGTGTCTTAATCTTCAACTTCTATCTCTTTCTTGTGGGCTTTTAAAAGATGCTTCTTTAAGTCTCTTGTGTGAGAGTACTGCTTATGGCACTCAAAGCAATCATACTTTCCATCAACTTTGTCATGCTTTAAGTATACAGTAGGCTTAGCTTCCTTATGAACCTTCATATGCCTGTACCAGCTAGATTTATGAGCAAAATCTCTCTCACACAGCTCACAAAAGTATACTTCTATTTCTTCAGTTTGTATAGGAATTTCATTAATACCTTTCTCCTCCTCTCTGTCTCCCACACACTTGTTTGCCATTTATTTTCTATTATTAATTTCTATTTTAATAACAGTGACCTCAAGTGGTAGCTCTGGTAGTTCTTTATGAGAGTTCATCTCGCAGCTATCACACTTTTTTTGCTGCCAAAGGTTAGTCTCATTTAGTTTGATGGAAGTGCTGTTGTTTTTCTTAAAATGTTAGCGCTCATATTTAAATTTGAATTTAAAATTATAAAACTGCCTCTTTAATTGAGAGCTTATATGAGAGCTTTGCAAGCCTACAAGTTTCAAGGGAAGTTCTTAGAGTATGATAGAAGAATTATGAGTGTTAAGAGACGATTCAGTTCTACATATGGGTGAGGAAGTAACCATTTTTACTTTCAATAATAAGTTGATTATAGTACGTACCGATTTAGGAGGTGCACCTAATTAAGTACGTACTGCTTTAGGAGGTATTTTGTGATTTTATGATTAAAATTAGGGTGCTCCTAATTAAGTACTAGCTTTAATTAATGCTCCTAATTAAGTACTCGCATTTTAGGAGTTGCTCCTAATTAAGTACGTACCAATTTAAATTAAAAAATATGGAACTATAACAGTAGAATTTGATATCAATCTCTCAAGTTGAAACCAGTTCTCAAAACCTTCTCCATATCCTTCTTAGAGGTTGACCTCCTATAGGATGCCATATTTAATAGTAAGTTTTACAGAGGTATATAATTGAAATCAATAAACTTAAATTTGAATATCATTCTTAGATCTGTAAACAAGATGGAGTCAATGAATGATGTAATGAAAAGAGTGCAAGCACAAGAATTGATTCAGAGATTTAGAAGCAAGGAGGATTTTCACCGCTACCTGGTGCAGTAAGGTATTGAACTCATAGTAACTCATCTTGATTATGTAGTTGGTTTGTTCTTGCCAACGATTGAAGGTACCAAAATTTCATTTCTAAGGGCGATACTCTGCGAAGAGAAGAAAGCATTGAAAACTTAAGATGTAAGTTTTCAGAGATTCCAAACTATCCAGAAATCTCAGTGACTAACTTATATGATGATGCTATGAATGACCCAGAGGTTTCGCTGTACCTGCCTACTAAGAAGCAGTTGTGAAATAAACTGCCTGAAAGAAACTATTTCTTTGGCATACTTGCAACAATTTAAGGTGATTACTTGAAAGAAATTATTCAAGAATCTCATAAGAAAAGGTACTGCATCTCTTCAGAAGATAAGGATAAACAAGGGATCAAGATAAGTGAGAGCTGGCTTTCAGAGTTGTAGAAGCACCCTTATATTTCAAGTAAGATTTATAGTTTAACTCTTTAGAAAAATCTGGTACTGGCATCTTCTTGATGAAGGAATAGAGCAAGCTTCACAGAGAGCGAAAGTCGCAGACAAAGTATGAAGTCAGCAAGAGACTTTATTCAAATATTCCGCCACCAGAGTCAATGAACATAGATGCTGGAACTGGCAGTAAGAGAAGAAACTTAGGTGGAGGGAAGCAAGAAGTAGAAGAAAAGAAAGAGAAGCCAGCTCCCTCTAAAGAATTTTAAATGTGACTTATATATTCATTAACTTAACTACAAAACTTATTTATATACATTCACTCTCCCTTCTTTAGCACACTTTTAAGCCAACAAATTATCTACTCTCTTCGCTGAGCTTTTAATAAAGTCTACTGTATCGATAGGTAGGTCATGCATCAAGTGATATAGCAGCAGTTTCTTGTAATGACCTTTTAATATTCCCCAGTAGAACTCAATTCCATTAAACTATGGACTGTAAGGTACGTTGAACACTGGCGTTATTCTAAGTTGTTCATAACTCTTCCTTGTTTCTTTGGTCTTATGAACAGAAAGATTATCAACGAATAGTATAATCTCTTATTCAGGGTACTTCTCTCTCAGCTGTTCTAAGAACTTTATATACTACTCTGTCTTAATAGAGCTAGGATGAATAAGATAAGTTTCTAAACCAGTATCCTCGCTAATTCCTCCAAGAATAGCCATTGTTTATACCTTGACTTTCTAGTCATATACTTCTATGTTGCTATGCCTCTAATACCAAGACTTCTAGATGAAAGTGTTGAATGTAAACACAGCCTCGTCAGCATGGATAAACTTAATATTATTCAATTAGGCTCTCTGCATTTAATTATAAATATAATTTAAGTTGTTGTTGTAAAATGGCAGAGTGAAATCAATTACTCTCTTGATACGATTTACACCTTTGTAAGAGATACCGTTTCGTTTATAAATGTTTGCAACAGACTATGCAGAGATCTTCAACTCAGGGAACTGGCGATGAAACATAATAGCTCGTTAGTCGAGAGAGAAGTGAGCCCAATACTTCAAAGTTTTTTCATTAATAAGATAGTCAATATGCTTCTATAGAAACTTAGACTTCCTCTTAGGCTAAGAATTCAACTACTATTGCTTTAATTACACAGCTTTCAAGCAGTGAGAGCGAACAGTTGAGGGACTACGCTTTAAGAGCAGTGCTGTAGACTTATAGTTCAGTACTGGTTTGAGTTATTCACTATACATATCACATCCATAACGCAGTTTAAACACTAAATCTATATACTCTTCATCATAAATAGACCCCAAAAGCTTGTAATTTTTGTCTCGCATTTAATTAATAACCCCAACCCCTAACAAATTCCCTACAAATCAAAGCACTTATAAACCTCATTAAGGGGTTTTGGGGTTTTGAGTGATGTGCGGAACGCTCTCTTTCATAGAAATCAGTAATGTATCGTTTCTTGTAATTTGACATTGTCTCTGGTCTTTTTAAAACATTATAAGTTATAAGAATATTCTAGATTGGAAAATATAAACATTTTTTTTATTTCATTCTCAAAAATCTAATATAGAATAAAATTATAATACATTTGATGTGATTATATCAACTCTCTGAGTGCTTTTAGCTCGTTTATTATTTGTAGTAGGTTCTATATGTTCATGAGTTTATTAGTTTTTCATCAATTTAAAATTATTAACAGTTCTAGAAAGGTCTTCAGTCTATACTTTTTCGAATTCAAACCTTTAATGTTTTTGTATTATATTTCATTATTACATTTCCCTGATCAAATTTTAATTATATAATTAATTATCTAATGAGCTCTCTATTGATCAGCATAATCTAAGGGTGCAATTAGCTGTGAAGGTCTCTAATTTTTATTTCTCAAATACGCTGATCTACTCTCCAAAGTAGGGGTCATGTCAAAGCCTCTCTATCTAGTAAGAAATTCTGCAATTCTTACATTATTTTGCTTCCTGTCACCATTTGAACTCAGTACCATGGAGTTTCTCAGAGTAGTCGAATTCTAAGTGTTTTTATGAATTAAATTCAGTAAAGAAAATTAACTAAATCTTTATAAGTATTAGCAGCATGTTAGATCAAGGAAGCATTAAGCATACTTCTCTTATCGTCTCCCCCAAAACCCCCTGTCTGTTAGGTATTATTAAATGCTTTTCTTTCTTAGCTAGTGTAATTTTAATTGCTCCTGCCTGTTCGACTATAACCCTAAGATCCTCCAGCAGTTGCTGTATAACGGTTTCTGTTAAGAGTGAAAGTTGTAGCATTGAATCCTTGAGTGCCTTGCTTCAGGGAGTTTATAGTCATATCCACACTCACATTCATAGAATTAAGCTAGGAATCTGTGAGCTGATATTATTTAAACGGGTTTGTGTTTCTTGGTGAGTACTTTGTTACTATGTTTCTACCACCTGATATGATTTGGAAATTATTAATTTAATCAATTAAAAAGAAAGAAGGCATTATTATTGAATTTTTTTAATAAATGATTTGGTCATCGCCCTAATTAGATTAAGATCCAGGAAAGACATTCATTCTCATGGAATGTTGAGTATTATTTAGATAATTTGTGACAGCATCGTTTGATCCACTTCTCTCACTCTTCAAAACAAATTTATTTGATCGATAACTTTATTACACTGAAGGCCTCCCAGCTTGTAAATCTTAATTTCTATCAGGATCTTATATGTTTATCTTATTAGATCAAAAATTCTATTTAATTTAAGTATTTATGTATTTTTAGTAGAAAATTATGAAAATGATTAAAAGTCATTTCTTGACCATAAATAATTGTAAAAATAAAGATCCGACAGATGTCTAATTAAAAACTCTAAGGTTTTTTGGTTCATTAGGGCTTCTCATATTATTAATAAGTTGAGTCTTATTCATTCTTTCCCTGAGATCTGATACATTGACACTATGATTCAACTTGCTGTTCTAGTCGTGAATCATGCTTTCATTTATGCGTGAGAAGTTGTAAATTTTTTATAAATAAACTCAAAGTAAGCGATTGGCGTGTATATATAATTTTAATACAATGTTGTTAGGGGTTGCTCTCTGTTTTTAAAACTTTAATTAGTTTATGGAGTTTCTTATCATTTCCTTGTTATTAAAAAGATTAGGAGCACCTTTATCCAATTTACTGGAATATTATCCGACTAGCTGCTTTATTAAAAAATAGGGAAAAAAGTCGAATTTATGTAGTCATATTATATAGTAATGTAAAAATAGGAGTAATTTAAATATGCATGAGTTAGCCTTCTTTATACATTTGATAAGACTTCATAAACAAGTTTTTAATAATTTCAGATATATAATTTAATTAATTAAAATAGTGATAGTTAAGTCTCTTAATTAAGAATGAAAATGATTGGACTGTTTGTTGATTAATATATTTCCAATTGATAAAATTATAATTAATATTTAAACTAGTATTAAATATGTGGTTAAGTGATGATTCTATAAAACTGTCATCTTTCGGGGCTGAACTATGTGATGATTTTTTATTAATCTGATTAATCACATATCTAATACTATTCCACTCACTCACACTTGACTATTGCAGTCAGTGATGTACTATTCAAGCGGGTCTGCTACATTTTATATAATTAATATAAATATAGTAATGTTTTATGGAATATTTCGATTTATTCTAAATGATGAAGGGGTTTTGGGGATTGTCTTTTATAATAATTATGATCATATATACATTTTATGTGGCAGATTCCGTTGTTTGGAGACTTTAAAAAATGAAAAGTTTGATTAGAATGTTAATTAAGGTTTAAGACCACAAACCTCAAATTATATATTTACTAAGTAATAAGTTTGATTAATTATTGATTCCCCTTTAATCAGTAAATATTTGAAGTGAAGTGCATTTATTCTTAAGAAATTAACAATAACCAGACAATTAAATTAAATTTTCATCTGTCATTAAATGAATTATAATATTGCTATTACTATTTTGAATTTGATTAATCCTATGATTTAATATTTGAGCCATAATTGTTTATTCTCGTGATAATTTGATTTATAATTAAAATGACAGATAAAAATCTGAAAAACAATCACAGTAAGTTTCAAATATTCATCCATTAATGTTACAATTTTCTTTTCTTTTCTCACATATATTTATGTGCCTCAATATAATAATATTTTGATTTAGTTGCGTTTGGTGATAATTATGAGGACGAAATGTTTGATAGGGATGAGGATTAAAAAACGCCATTAGATTCTAAGAGAAATTCATAAGTGTAAGAATAATCTCAAAAATAAACAGAATTATCATTTTTTGTTAACGAGTTAGTATATTACAAACAATTCTCATAAATACTAATTACACTTCACTTTATTATTTTAGGATTATGAACAAATTTGACATTAATTTAAAAATAAATGATTTGTAAACTAAAATACATATTTGTAACAATTTATATTGGAAGAAAACTTTTTTATAAAGAATGAATGATATTTTGATTAAAGTCTCCTTCAAGATAAAATTAATTAGAATTCTCCTTGAAACATGTAATAAATTCATTTTTTATGACCATCTAACTTTTTGGAGCATTACTAATAGAAATAAGTATAATTAAAAAATTGAATTGTTTATTTTTTTAAATTTACCAAATAATTTTCAATATCAAGCATATCATTTTCATATTAATCATGATCTTATAATAAACTTTCATTTTATTTAGTAATGACACAAGAAACTTGAAGAATAAAATAGACAGTAAATAAGTCAGTTTAAAATCGAATAAATCTTAAAAACCAGCAACAGCAAATCATTATCAGTTGCCTGGGGATGATTAAGAAAGCAATAATGATGTTTAAATTGATGATTAATAAGAGAATATTTTAAAACAATTTGACTGAATTTTTAACATAAAAGATCATTGGATTTAATGTTAGTTTTGAAATCAAATTATTTATTTTTAGATTAAAAAACTATATATTTAAAGAGGATAATCATTAAATGTAATAATAAAGTTAATAAGTAGCTCCTTCAATGACTCTTTCTTAGAGCAATCTTAATCAATAAAATCTTTCAACATTGTAATAATAATATTTTATTGAACACCCACCCTTAAAAATTAAAAACAACCCCAACATTTTTGTATTCACTATATTTACAATATATAATTTGTATTATATCATAGTAAAACTTGCCATAAAATTAAACTTAGAATATCCAAAACGATTTAAGTTACAGTTAAAGTTAGTCAAATCAAGTGACAACCCATAAACCAACACCAATTAGAGATTACAGTCTTAATAGACCACAAACTGTTAATGATTAACAAATGCTTTAATAGTAGAATGTTTCTGAATATGGGCTTAATAGTTAGGATTACGGCTATTAAATGCTCATATTTAAGGGAATATTAATATTAAATTACAGCTTATTACACTGATTTATCTAATGCATATTTGTGTATATATATCAATGCCAAACTTAAATAGCTAGTCAAATGGAAATAAATTTGGGCAGAGTAAAGGCAGTTTTCAAGGAAACGGAGTGATTTAAGATCTAAAAGCAAACACTATGAATGGTACCTAAAATCCAGCCTAGAGACCTGGTACTTAAGGAGGAACTGGGTACAATTTTGGAAATAACTTTAACTAGACACATTTCTAAACCAACCCCAATAGTCAATATGAAGAGTTTAGAACTATGAGTCATCCAAACATTAACAGCAATAATGCATCATTTAATAAGAAATCTGATAAGCCACCTATTAATTTTTCCACTTAAAAAGTTGGGTAGGATAATTAATCTAGGGGGAGGAGGCAATTTATTTCTCAAATTTTGAAAAATTAAAACAATTCTACTTATGCAAGTGAAGTTTAGTATAATGCCACAGATGGCTTGAAGAATATAGTTAAGTTAAAGAAATTAGAAATTAATTTAAGCATTTACTTTAATTGAATTCTTTATAATAATACTAGCCCACTTCGTGCGTAGAAAGAAGGACCAAATAACACAAATTAGGGCGCAGGTGTACTCTAAATGAATCGTAAAAAAATCAGAGAATTATTATACGGTGGCTCCGCTTCAAGAGTAGGAACTTTTACTAACATCTCATAGGCGACTGGCTATTTGGAAAAAGAACAGCTTCAAAATGAAAGAAGGAACTTGAAAGTATAGATGAACACAATGAAAGATGAGCTTTTAAAGCTTAAAACCAAGATGCAAGTAAGCAATCAGGAAATGAGCAAGAAAGACAAGGATATCGAGATACTTACTATGAAGTTGTAACAAATCTCAATGGGTTAGCCTTCTGTAGTCTCATAAAAGGCTGAGGGCAATATTTTTGAGTCATTCCTGGTATCTCAACTAAAAAAGCAAAATCGAGAGTTAAAAGCTGAGCTGGAGGAGAAAGGTCAAGCAATGGAAAAAGTCAAAAGAGATTTAAAACTTTCGAAAGCTACAGAAATAGAAGTTGAGATGCAATAATACATCGATGAATGCATGAGACTGAGAACCATGTTACAACAGTTTATGTCCTAAAATCCACATACTTACCAGAATAATGGAAATCCAACACAAAGTGACATAAATTTGTAACAAACGACGCAGAGCAACTTTACTTCCTAAGACTAGCTTTAATCCCAAAATTTTGCTTTAAGAGAACAGTAAATAATAGAATAATTTCAGCAAATGCAATAAACCTTACAACAATAAGTTAACTACGAGCAAGAAGTTAGAAGTTAACTTCAAATTCAACTTATGGCAGAGAAAGAGCTTAATTAAAAGAATGAATAGAAATTTAAGTCTTAGGAGGAGAGAATGAAAAAGTTCAATTAAATTATGGAAGAGAACAAGCGAAAGCAGAAACTTATTGAGGATAAGAACAAAGAACTCGTTAAATTGAAGGAAGAATCCGAGAAGTATAGATCTAAAGCGATGGAGAGGGATCATATTCATAACAAGAATAAGGAGTTAGTTACCAAGTAAACTAAAATATTTGATTATCATGTGCTATATTTTATTCGAAATTTGATTATTGCCTGTTTTACTATTCTTAATAGTCTTCAGTGACAGAAAAAGACAAGGTAATAAAGTAACTTTAAACTTAACTAAATGATCTATCGAATAAAGCTATCAATGAAACTAAAAAGCCAATAACCTTCACTTAAAAAGTCTCAGAATCTCCAGAGAGGAAATAACCTATATAGAAACCTGTGTAAGAGAATAGTGCAGCTAAAAAGCAATAGTAAACTTCTCAATAAAAAACAGAAAGTATTAAACAACCTGCAGCTAATTAGATTTAAAAATAAAACTCAGATATTCAATCATCCCACGCGAACACTCCAATCTAGAAGCCAGAGGAAAAATAAACTCTACCAAATATGCTGAATTATACACCTAATTTGATATAAATACTCTTCAGAGCTATTAAAAGTGAAGCATTAATCAACAATCAAGATAGTGTAGGTTTCAAAAACTTTTACAATCAACATAAGGATGAAATTTAGAAAGAAATTAATCAAATTTTTACACTTGACTTGCATGATAAACTTAAAGAGTATTTTAGCTATAATCCAGACAATTACAAGCAACTTATCAAAGAATTCCCCTCTAAAATAGAAATCTTCAGTGATCTAGAAAAGTTAATTCATACTAAACTTAACATCTAAGATAAAGATCAGAAGAGATACCTTATCTTCCACAAAATCTACAAAAATTCAACCTCCATAAATGAGCCAAATTATCAGAAACTACTTGACATGCTTCATAATCTCCCTCAAAGAGCTCCAAGCGTAACTCAAACACCTTAAAAACAGATTTAAACTCAGAAATCAGGTGGTTCATAGAGTTCTCAAGCACATAGATTAGACAAGCGAGAAACTGGATCATCGTTGGTAAACTAGCAACACTCTAATAAACCAAGTGAAGATTAGAATAATAATAACATGGATGCGGGATAGTCACCCACTACTGTGAGAGTGAATGAGAGTATCTTGGAGAGTAGTGCATAATTTCAACCACCTCAGCTGAATTAAGAGTCTAATGCTCAGAGGAAATCTGTGAAGAGTAACGATTAGAATTAAAAACTTAAATTATTTCTTTATCCTTTTTATCAATGTTAATTAATTGGAAGATAATTACATATTAAATAAAATGTTTGATATTTATTAATTATAAATGTTTTCATTTATCATCTTTTTGTTTAAATAGCGTAAAACTAAAAGAAAAAGAAAATCAACCCAATGTAAATAATGCTGGGGAGGATGAAGATTACGAATAGGAGGATTTTGATGATGGGAGTGAGTAACATCAGAACAATGATATATCAGGATAAAAAGACCTGAATTCTTAAAATATCACAATAAATAAGAATGATGACAATGTCAGTAATGCCCAGTAAGATTAAAATTGTTATTATATGACAAATTTAGCAATGTGTTTTCTATAAACATACTACTTTGTGTGAAATCATTTGAAAAATGTAAGAAGAGCACTCGATATAAATTTCAGAAGATTAAATGCTAGACATCGCAGAGTAAGTCTTCTAAACACTGGCAGAGAGTCTCAAGAGGTAGGGTATGTCCATAAGAACTAGTTTTGGCAAATTCATTCAGATAAACCATTTCATGATTTAGTTGTATATTAATACATTCACAAATAACTAAATCTGATAATTTATATTAAGCAAATTTCAATTTTCTTATAAATTGTAAGAAATTTAATAGACCCAAGTTTAGTAGACTAATTTGAGGAGGAAAAAGATGTGCTGGTTATATAGTCAGGGGACTTCTTGAATTGTTTAAGAAACATAATTGGAGGAGAAGGGCTTTCAGATCTTGAAATTGCTTGCTTAATTCACAAATATTTATTGTATATAACACTTTTACGAAATAAGGAGTACGTTGACTGATATTTATAGAATGAAAGTGCTATCAAAACCTGAAATTGATCACTGCATTGTAATTTATTACTCATATTTAAAATATTAGTTTCTTATCATTTATTAAATTGTGGTCTCTGAACTGTAGATGGTGCTAGAAAACTTTGGCATTGTTTCCTCTAATAATGTTTCAGGTGACCAATAATAAATCGACCCTAACAACGAAGACAACCCTGCCAATAAATCTCTTGTGAATTAAAGTATGCTAGACATGAAAGAGCAGGCTGAATAAAAAAAGCAAAAACTCACTAAGAAAAAACAAATAAAAGAAGCAATTTGGAGGGGCAAAGACTCGGATGTAGACGCTTCATAAGATAGCGGGGAGCTCATCTATCAGATATTTGTGCAGTTGATTAAAGCCATATAGGGAGGAATACCAAGTATAATGAACGCCATTAAAACTAAATCTTATGAGCAACTAGTAAAATCGAAGAAAAAAGAGCTCAAATTGGAATTAGTAGGAAAAAATGAGTTCTTGCAGTTAGTTGAGCAGTAGAGTTAATTATAGATTAGTGATAATCAAGCATTGACTTATGAAATATATTAAAAAATACAGTACTTATTTAAAAATAAAGGATTGGTGGGGGGCTAAATAATGAAAAGAAGTAAATATTTATTGAGTTTAGGGCTATCTCTGTTGTTATAAATTGATGTGAAATACCCTGATGTGCTATAAGTCAAAATGATCTAGACCATGCTATCTGAAGTGGAAAATAGAGCTTAGAAAGAGGAGCAAGAAGCTAAAACACTCCAAGAATTCTACCAACCATAAATAATAATTTTTTATTTAAATTCGAACCTTTACAATATAGAAACTTACATTTATAATGAAATAACAGCTTAATAACAGTTAATTATTTTAAAAATCTAGTTAATTATTTAAATAAGCACTTTTTAATTTATAATTTAGATTTAATTATATTAGTATTTTAATCCATAAGTACAGGATGTAGATTAAGAGAACGGTAAAAACGAAGTTATTGGGAAAAGCCTAGGTGGAGAAGTGTTGAACTTTGACTAACTTATAAATGAGGATGATGATGAAGAGTATAATCATTACCTTGATCAAGATGAAGATTCAGCTAAATATTCTTCTAATTTAATTAAACATCATCACATTGTTAAAAAGCTAATTATAAAGATTACCAGTAGCAATAGCTGTAAAATGCTGCTGGTCATAAACAGACCAAAAGCAGTCATTTAGGGCCCATAGTAGAAGACTAACTCAACGAAGATACTTAATCACCTGCAAAGCATTGATTTTAACTTAAAAATATCTTAGATTTATCAATTAATTTATCTCATAAATGCTTTTATATGTAATTTTCTATCATTTCTAGAAAGTTTAGTTTTTACATATTAATTCATGTTTTCCTATTCCAAGATGATTAAAATATATATTAAATATACTTCAAATAATTTTAGCAATAAAATATTCTTAAATAGTGAGCTTTATCGTATTTTTGTGATATGTATTAAATTTTTATATGTTTATATATTTAGAAATTTGCTATATGCAAGAGATAACCCATTGTATGTATATATTTGTAATTGTATATCCTGATCATTTATTTGCCTTAGTTAATTTATTATGAGTGCCAGTAGCGGTTACTGAACCTATAAGACTTTTCTTCATATCCCCGATGACCCCGACTCCACTAGCGATTACATTTGATTCAATGTGATGGTTTGCAGTCTGGTTGTTGCTGTTACTTATTCCACCGACAACACTAGCAGCACCACCTCCTCTCTTTACTGAGTTGAATGTTTTTCTGTTGCTTCCAGTCATTTTAATCACTTTCTTAGTGGATTGTTGAGTGGAAGAGGGATGATTGGTTTGCTATGTAGCTAAATTATTAAGTTAAGAGCCAAGACCACCACTGCTTATGCCGAGTGATCCTATATTAGCTTAAGTAGTGTTTTAAGAGGAGCTAGCATAGTAGCTTCCGTAAGCGGATGTTTAATTGCCGGAATTTAACTAATTGCCATTGTTTTAAGTGTGAGAAGATACTGAGGCGCTGAAGCTACTAGTGTCGGAATTGTGATTTATTTGATTTGGCGTAAGCTAATGATGATTTTACTAAGAGGATTAAATATCACTTTTTAATTAAGAGGAGTAAGTTTTGAAGTAAGAACTATTGCTCCCAAGTTGAGTCTTATCTTGAGGAATTATTTGACTTTGTTTTGTAGCAGAAGAGTCAAGAGAAGAAGCTTACAGAAAGTGTGGATTCAAAGATTTCCCACTCATTTTTTAAAGGGCTGGGTTCAACTGAACTTGGTCTGCAGGGATAACCTTTTTTCTCTCTGTCCCTATACCTTAAATTGACTTCTGAAAGTCAAAGTTTTATTAAGTGAAATTTTGCAAATTAAGCTTTGTGCTAGAGGTAAATTCTTCATTTTTTAGAACTTAAAAGGATCTATTACTTTTTTCTTATGGTGAACCATACATGCTATTTTGAGGTTCTCTCTCCTTAAACTCTTCATTTGCATTATTTTCATTGTTATTTATAGTCCTGCTCATTCCTTGAATATTTGGATCGTTTTAAGGTGTCTCCAGTTTTGAACCTGACATTAAGGAACTATGAGTTTTCTAATGTGGACCAGGAGATATACTCATCATTAAGTATTTCTCATTCATTTAAGACACTTGATTTCCTATTTCAATTTGATTCCCTCCCTCTTAATACTCCTTAATATTTGCATTTTATGCATGCTCTTTTTGCTTAAGTTTTTGTTAGATAAGTTAAGAATGATTGGCTTTCATTTTTTAATGTGGTTCCATTGAGTTTTTACGAATCTTAATCCTCACATCTCCAGAGTTTCCGCTACCTATGCTAGAAGAACCCACTGAAGTTGTTGAATTATTATCAGCTGCTTTGCTCACACCACTGCCAGCAGGAGCATAGATAAAACTTTCGGGTTCTTCCTCACTTTCATCTACATCTTTCTTCCGACTTAACTAGTTTAAGATTGATTCCTGATCATTAAGAAGGTTCTAATTGCATGTTGTGAGCCATTTTATGATTTCAGTAAGTACACCTTTCCCTGTTGAATCAATTAGACAAGAGATAACTTCATATGCTACATTCTTAGTTGAAGTTCTGAGCATCTCTTCTAACTAAGCTGCTGAGAATCCTTGAATAATAACATTCTTCTACTCTTCTTTTAGCTCATATTCTTTTTCAAAATCTAGGATACCCTAATGAGTAAGTGTTGATTGCTTTACCTATCCAGCAAGGGAACTTAAATGTTAAGGATTCTCTTTTTTGTACAAACTTTTGAGCAACCGTTTTCGACGCTCTTTCATTTCAATTAATCTGCTCTCCAATCGTTACCAAAGTTTGTTATTCTCTGCTCTTCTAACATCAGAAGAGTGCCAAACGTAATGCTTGATAAACTTCTCAATTTAGTTCTTCCAACTCGGTCTTAAAATATGTTCCTTAATGCTCTTAACAGCGATCATGAGTCTAGCACAATATTCAATTAAGACATCATCACCTGTAATGAGTAGTTTCTCTTTCTATTAGGATGCTTCTTGTTAAGCCAGATTCATATTAGATAGTTAAGACTATCCTGCTGCACTTAGTTACTTCTTAGAACTAAGATTGTCAGGTCGTCCTCCAGCCTTCATTATAGCTGAGTTTGTACGATTTGAATTTTAGAGTTTGGAAAAGTCTCCATTGGAAGTTTAATGCATGTTGAAATTTGAAGGGAAACCTGTCTAAGCCATTTAATTATGATTTAATGATGCAAAATTGGGATCATGACTCATAAAATTATTGAATAAGCATTATATAGGAGCTAAAAATAAACCAAATTTAAATTCATATTTTGAATTTAATGAACTCATATCTCCATCAGAGATATGATTGTTCTTGTTTAAACTTTGCCCAGGATATCCAGCTGGGAAATGTATAATTTCATCGCAAAACAAGTATCTATGCAGGAATTTATTGGAAGGTCTAGGAGTGACAAAATACTGGTCATAAATATCAGAGTTCTTGCTTGGGTATATTCTAATAAAATTATTTCTACGAGAGTGCTCTTAAAGTGTCTCTCTTATCATATCTCTGTGCCTGCCATTTATCTAGGATATAAACACATAAACTACTTAATGGTTGATTAATAATATTAAATGTGAATTAATGCCGAAAACCTCTTTTTAAATTATTTAGACTTAATTTTAAAATATCAAACTTATAAAAAGTTATAAAATCAATTAAAAGATAAGTTTTATAACTATCTAAGTTATTCATTAAATATAGTAATAATAATTTTACTTTATGGCTTTATAAGTTATTTCTATTTGCTCAAGAAATATTAAAATATTTAATAATATTTTTTTTGATATTCGTTCGAAGAGAAGCTTGTTCTTGTAAAAGAATTCATTTTCAATACCTTCATCTTTTAATATATTTTAAATGAAGTTTGAATGTATCGTACATTTACAAACGAATTTAATAGTCTTAGATTAATATTAAAAATTCTTTACCACCAGGGAACATCTAATTCTTGGTTTAAGCTCCTCCGGCACCAACCTATGGATTATTTTGTCTAGATTGATAGCTCTTTGCTCTCATGATATTTTTCACTCTATTTTTCATCTTGGTTAGATTATCTCTTCGTCTATCAAATTTCTTCACTCCTATTAGGTTGAAAGTGTCAATCATCAAACCTGATTTTATTTTTAAGTCTAGAGGGGAATCTGTTGCTAAAGAAGGAGATAAATTTACTTCCATCAACCAGGGTTTTAGGTCATTCAATATAAAATTATTAAAAGTTGGGATAATCTTTAAGCAAGATGTTACAGCAAATATGTTTTTTATAACTTTGAATTGTCAATGAGAATATCATAACCAAGTAACTCAAAGCAATTATTTTTATTGGGAAGTTTTTTCAAGTTGTTATAAACTATGGAATCAATAGACAACAGTGATTTGATTATGACATCATATATCTTAGACCACATGAGATTCAAATCTATGCCAATTTATTCTAGATGCTTAGATAAAGCTCCTAGACTCCATTTATGGCCTGTGTCGTCTAAATCAGCGTTAGAATTTGGAACAAACTTTTCGTTCTTTTTGTTATTAAAATGTTAAAGCTCACCATAAATTCTCTAAAATAGGAATAAACAATTGTAGAATTAAGTTATTTATCAATAATTGAATAGTTTGTAAGATGAGCAAATTTATTCAACTTGCTACTTTATACCTAGTAAGGCTCACTTGCAAATCTAGCAAGACCTTCGTGATAAACATATATTCTCCAGGGATCGATGCTTGTGATAAGAACATAAATTCTCAAGTCAAATTTTAGATTGTTTATTAGCAACGGATTTGTTATGTATTTGCTGACTATGCAAGATTCGTCTATAGGCACTTCCGAGATATCATCAATCTAAATGCATAAGTATTAATAAAAAGGAAACATATGATAAGAACTTACAATATAGATACCCTTGCCTTGTGAAGAGTTTTAAGGTTTAATGATCCACAAATTACTCTATTCTTTAGATTTAAGTTTATGGAAATGTGAATAAAAGTCTGCGAATTCATCAGGTAAAATGTAAGTGTCTGGAATAATATTGAACTCTTCTTTGTCAAATTTGTCTTGCATCTGTACTATGTTATAGCAAAGTCTATCTTTCCTTGTGAGTTCATAAGATTAAGGAAAATGATTGATTTTCTGATTTTCATTCAGTCCTTCATACTAGCTTGGTTTCATGCTTTAGCATGTCCATAGTATATTCCAATCATGAGCTTCAGTCTGGAGGAAACCATTGTTTTCTAGAATAGCTCTAATAAGTTTTCCATCAGTCTTAACTAGTTTATAGAGTAAATCATGATGAGATTAATCTAAGAAACCTCCTGTTGCTGAAGCTGCTCCTATCATTCCTGCTTTATTATAAGCAGATATTGGCAAGGGCCCATCTCTCAATAGCTATATATTAAGTTAGATTTCGTTTTTAAAGGAGATTAGTTTAATTATTATGAAAGTTGACTGTTTAACAAATTTCAGGATATACTTACCACAGTTGGATCTTTGAGATTCTTGAAAAATAAATATTCCGAACCTCTCAAGTTCAAATCCTTTTACTTCATAGACTATTCAGAAAATTAGTAAACAGAGTTTAGCCTTTCTTCTTCCCATTCGCGATATCTAATCAGACCCTCTAAGAATATTTTAAATCTTTCATCTTCAAGCTACATTCATAAATTTATATTCAAAAAAACTATTACCTTGAAGTAATCAGCTGATTTTTGAAGCTTCTTACTTGTGAACAAATTTGAGATTCCTTTATTATTAATAAATAAGTCGGTAATTCAAATAAAGATAAATTAAAAAAGTATATAGAAATTAAGAAAGCTTTTAGTTCTTTTTTAAAATAATTCCTATTATTAATTAAATGATGAATTTAAAGTGCTTTCTAATAAAAAGTTTCTTAATTATACTTATGTCATAAGTTGTGATTAAAAGATTAAATGCCTTACCTGGTCTTGAGATATATTCGACAAGCAAGCCCTTCCAATTTTTCAATTCGTTTAATTAAATTAATTTAATTTTCTTTAACATCGGAGTGTCAACCATTCATAAATAGATATAGCTGAAAAATAGTGATTTATAACTAATTCAATAATATAATATTTTAAACTTTATTTCCAAAAAAAACACAATATATTAAAATTTAATTAACAAGCATTTTTAGATTGCTTTTTTACTACAAAGAAATTACTATAATTCAAATACTTCACTTACGTTGGTGAGACAGAAACGAAAGAGTAATTATATTCTCCAATGACTTTAGTTGATTAAACTGTAATGGTGTTCCCGTGATGCTCAGTTGAGTGAGTTACTACCGCGGTACCTTCTCAAATTAATAAATAATTGAATAATTTATTTATTAATAATAATTATTGGGCTCTATATTTAATAGCACCTACTTTATCTTTACTTTCTTCCTTATCATAGTTTGAATCATCATCAAATCCCTGACTCCCTGTGTTTTAGTTTTTATTACATTAATCTGTTGTTCCAACTTGCTTCTTCATCCCGCTTGGAAATAATTCATATTTTTATTTAAATATAAATTACACCCTAAAACCCCTTAATCATTTATGAATCCCCAATCTTAAATACTACTTGGATTATTGTGATTAATAAAATTTTTATGATTTCCTCCGAATATATTACTGTGCGCAGCCGCAGCTCCAACTTATAATTTACTGTTGTTTTGATTGTTGGAGCTATGATTTTATTATTAATGGAAAGACATTAATATAAATTACAATTTATTTATAATTCTCAAACTTTTAATATTTTATTCTTTATTAATGTGATTAATGTTGGGACACGATTGCCAAAATAGTTACTGATTAAATTATGATAATAGAGAAATAAATACAATAATTAAAATAGGAAAGGAAAAAAGTAACAATAAAATCTAAAATTAAATTCAAAATGACAGAAGAAAATGTGGCTTATTTTTCATAGAATGAATTTATCTTTTCTTATGAATAGCTTGAGATAAGTCATCCCTCCCTTAAAGATACTATAAAGGTAATTTAAAATAAATTAAATTTACATTATAAGTATGAGTTCAGTAATTTCTAAATAATTATTTTTAAATCTTATAATTTTTTCAATACTAACTCAAACGAGAGCGATTCAGATAATGAAAAAAATTAACAATAAACTATAGAAAATAAAATTTTAGCGCCTACAAGAAGGAAATCATCAAAAACATAATTAAATTAAAATAATATTTCATCCAAGTCTCTAGCAGATATACTAACTTAATATATTGAAGACGATTTATTAGAAAAAGATGAGTAGTACTTTTTCAGCAAAGATTAATATTTTTCACCTGTAAAAAGAGGGGTTGTGGAATTAGATGATAAAGTGTTCAAGATTTATACTTAAGCACTTTTGCATTATAAAAGATAAGATGTGGAGGTAAGTATTGTATAATGAGATATTAGGCATTTTGTGATTATAAATTTATCCATTCTAGTATATACATTGAATTGTTTTGAAACTTAAATCAACATCTTTGTCTTATAGTTAGATGATATTTACACTATGGACAGTTCAACACACTAAAACTAAATTTTCACTAGTAAAACCTCCCTTCTAAGCTATATAGATAAGCAGTTTACAACAATAAATGACCAAGAAATAGAATAAAAAGCCAAAGCATTAGAATCACTATATCAAACTTTATCTTTTCAATTTCCAGGTTTTTTCGTACCTAAACTTAGCAAGAGACAATAGAAGAAGTTATCAAATGGTTTACCTCAAGAAAAGAGAGAATCAGTGAAATAGTACGTGATAAGATTGAGTGATTATTTGTACTTAATCTAGCATCCTGCATTCAAAGCGTTTATCGAGAAGAAAATCGAAATTAAGAAATATCTCACAGATCCAAATAGTTTCGGATTCGGGTTAGAGGGAGATCCTTTAGACATAGCCGATAGGTTTAGAGAAACCTTCGGATACCTGATGGAAGTGCAGATTAAAGACAGTGATATCAAAATCATAGATAAATTTGACTAGTTCATTAAGAACAAATACGTGGAGCTGCTACAGATGAAGAAAGACTTGAAATAGCTACTTGATAAATGTGTGAGTGAATATAAAATGGAAGGTAAAATGTCCACTTAGAAAGTTACATACCAAAGTTTCTACTATCATTTGAAAACTACAGCTGAAGTACTTGGCATAAAAAATAAGGAGTTTATGAATCTGTAAAGTACTATGCAATCATTAAAGGTAAATTACTTGAAAAGTTAAAGCCAATCTATAGCTTCAAAAATAAAGAGAAGAAGTTTAGTTAATTATGACTTACATAGATGATGAATTAAATGAATTGGATAGTTTCAAAGATGCTATTGTAGTTTTAAAGCGATATTTGAATACTAGAAACTAATTGAGATTAAAAATGTCGAAATCGGTTGACTAATACAACCAATATGTCGTATCCAAGAACCTGGAAGGTGTAAGTGTCAATATATTTAATAAACTGTGTATTAAGCTGTTTTTTAGAGACGAAGAAGCTCTTAATCAGAGGGGAATAGTGATGAGAATCACAGTTCTAGCAACCACAGTTCCTCAGGAAGTAACACAATTGTAACTAGAGATTCTTTGAAAGAGCAAAGAGACTCAAAATAGAAAAAGAACACTGTGGAGAAGCTTGAAGACGAAATGGAGCATCTAAGCTTTGAAAATGCCGCTTATGAAACGATATGTCAAATTATGATTGCTAATATGGCTACTTTTGATATTGAGAAGTTCAAATAGTAGAGACATAAGAGCTATTATAAAATTTATCAATAAAACTTTGCTGATTATTATTGGATAGGCTACCCTTTTTTGAAGCATTCATTGAATAAATAGTTGGTATTTTCAATTTTATTAATTTATTTGTGATTGTCTTTTGGTATAAAAGTTAGGAAGAGACAAAATAGAAGATTTTAAAAATTCAAACATTCACTTTGAAGGGTTAATGACTATAATGAGTAATTCAAACTCAAGTTTATGATAAACAAATAAAATATTTTAAGAATCTATTATATTATACTTTTAATATTTTAAGAATTCAACAAAGATCTCTTTAAAATGAAATTTGTAATATTTTAAGGTATGCAACATATAAATTGAATAGTTGAAAATAATTTTTAATGATAATTTATGACTAATAGATAAATCACAAAAATAAAATTTCATAATAGATATTATAAAAATTAAAACTAGAATAGATTTAAAATAGTGATAAATATACTATAATAATATTATAAATGACTGATAACAAGCAATAAAATCACAATTCCCGAATGCTGTATACATCTGATAGTCGCTGTAGATCTAGCGTAGGTCCTGATCATGCAATGTTTAATTTACTCTCTCATGGAAACAATGTGTCCTATCAAAGTAAGGATTTCATATAAAATGACACTTAACCTACGGTTTATGATATAAATGCAATTTTCACTTATTAAATTGCTTCTAATTATCGTGTTTTATTATAGAAGTTGAAATAATTGAGTCAGGTGAGAGATTGAGCACAAAACAAGCCATTTCTATACTTCTTTCAATTTCCTTTGGAGTGGGATACCTCTTCCTGCCACTTTCTTTCTTCGTATTACACTCCTGGATTTGTAAGTAATTCATTCTTAAATTTTTAAGTAAAATAAATTGATTGAAACTCTTAAAATGTTTTTGTGCATGTCTTAAATTTGTTTAATTAATCATATTCTTAAAATAGCTTTGTTTTTGCTGTTTTTCAATTTTGTTTCTGGGATAATTGCAGTGTACATGCTAATGGATGTCAGAGCACAAATTCCATTAGGGTAAATACTTTAACAATAAATTTAATTCTTTTTATATATAGAACTTATTAAGAAATAGCTTATTACCTAAGCAGGAACAGAGGCGATATAATCACAATCTCAATTATTTTCCTATTATTTTTCGGAGTAAATTGCGCCATGTATTTGTGTAAGATAAAATTAGTATTTAGTTAAATTTCCTTTTGCCCATTTATCTTAACTTATTTTTACATTATTTATTCGGAATTTTATTCTAAATTATTTTAGAACTACTGGGTAATTTCACTTTGCAATTTATAACATTAACAATAAAATCAATTTAACACAAGGACTACACTCATGATTCTTCTGATGAGATGTACTGGTGGTCAATATATGCCATTATTATAGCTGAAGCCCTGATTGTTTTGCCGCTTTGTAGGGTGCTAAATTATCAGAAATTTAAAGTACTTGCTTACCCCATATAAGTATTTTATTTAATTACATTCATAATAACTGTTTCATAGTAAAAGTATTATTATAATGGCCACAATTATTATGGTGTTCTTATGCTTGATTTTTGAATTGGTGTTTTCACTATAAAAGACTTTGATAAAAGCAGATTTTTGCCTTATTAGTGAGGGAGTGGCACATATTGTGCATTTTTAATTGAAAATTCTAAATATTAAATGAAATTACAGTTTTTAATGAATTAACAATAGTTTTAACTTGCCTTCATCAGAATTTGGAGTAGCATGGGCAAATGTAGTGCCCTCACTTTGCTTCACTTTTGGGTTTTAGATCTACATGTTGCAAGTTCATTAGGCGCTTGATAAGCCAGATGTCAACGGGAAGAGAGGCATGATTATAGGGAGCATCACAATGATCGTGATCTTTGTTTCTTATTTCGCATCATGATAAAATTTAATTTTTTTAAGTCTATGAATTCAAGAATACTTATAGAAATTCATACTATTTCTATATAAATTTCGCATTGCTGTTGATATCACAGTTTTTCTATGAGAAACACGTCATGGATTATCACATTATTTATGTTTACGATTTAATCTTTAACGCAGGCCTTACTTTTGAGTTTATAACATAAATTCTAGTGATAATTCAACTTTTCTGTCACTTGCCATTTATTTTCTATATTACAAAAGAACAAGCATACATATTTGATTTCTTTAAAAATACAGGGGAAATTTCTTATGTGAAAAAGGATTTATGTCTTTCCCAAATTAATTAAGGTTTAAGATTAAGTCTGAAAATATTTTTTAATTTTTACTTAATTTAACCTTTAAAGCTAATTTGATAAATTAACTTTATCATTATGAAAATCGTTTTTTGGGTTTTTGCATATTGAATAGATTTTCTTTTAGAGGCAAAATATAAATGCTCAAAAAAAACAAATGTCTATGGTGTTAAATATTTTTTAAAAAATAGGGATAGATAAAGTATAGATTTTAAATAGTTTCATACATATTAATAGATGAGATTCAAAGGGGCTCTATGAGTAGAATGATCGATGAAATGAGGATTTAAAAAGACAAAGCCAAAAAGTATACACTAAGCAGACATATAACAGAGAATGGAGTTTAGGATTAAGACAATAGTATCAAAAATAATAAATATGAACCTAAACAAATTGCTGTTTACACTTAATTAGTTTAATGTTTTCTATGATTCCATTTTGTACGGATACAACGATAAAATTTATCAAGATAAAGTTGCTTTAAACAACGAATTCTTAAGCTTTTTATATTATTTGACACTTAATACCGACTCCCTCACATGACAATGAACAACAGATCAACAAAAGTCACCTTCTGGGTAACATTCTTAACTATTGTTCTTATCGCTCTTACTCAGTTTTAATTCTTTATGAATGCTGTGTCTCTGTTTGGAGCGACTTGTGTGCCACTCTCTTTATATATTTTACCTGGCTATTTCTTCTCAAAGTTTCACTATGGATATGATTAGAGAAAGTATGTTGCTGGAGTGCTAAACATTTTATGGCTTTATAATAAAGTTTGCATATATAATATGCTAATTGTTTATTTGCAGCTTTTGGATTAGTGATTATATTTGTATATTCAGCTCTTGTGTTGTATTCAAATGCGAATATAGTGTAAAAACAAACAAATTGAGAAAACGATAAATTCTTTAACTTCAGTCATTATGAGGCTCAGAAAATACTCATTCTCACAAAATAGATTTTCTTGGTTAATTAAATCATCCAAGAATCTCCCTCATCATCAAATAATAATCATTAATTAAACTTTATCATACTACATTTACACTTATTTCTTTTAAAGTATGCTTGATATTTATTCAACCAAATTATGTTATTAAACATATTATAATTATTGGAAAGCTACTTAAATTATTAAATCAAAAACATTAAATTTAATTATAAATCATGAACTCAAATAGCTAAAATTAATCATAAGCCCCTCAGAGAGTACTTCCTTCCACTCAATCTTTGCTTACTATGAGCTGTGAGTCTGAAGTATTCGTTGTGAAATACAACAGTGATGGAAATTTCGCACTCTCTGGTTAAGCTGATCGTACAGTTAAGGTATGCCATTATTATTATCATTTCTATATAATGCAATGATTGCTTAAAAACCTTAAATAAACTGACTAATTTAAGTGTAGTTGTGGAATGTTAATAAGGGAACTTTGATAAAATCTTATGCTGGTGTTCATAACAGAGAAGTCTTGGACGTTGTAATGTAAGTCAAGAACTTAAGATGAATTGTAATTCATCATTATATGAATATAGATTTAATGAGAACGATAAGTTTGCATCATGTGGTGGGGATAAAAATCTGTATATTTGGGATGTGCTATCTGGCAAATATCTACGAAAAATCACAGCACATGTTAACAAGATCAATTGTCTGGCATTTATCAATTTATATAAAGACATATAACATTTCATTTAAAAATAAGTGAGCGTATTGAACCCAGTGCTGTAGAATGTACTTGCTAGTGGTTCATTTGATAACACAGTGAAATTATGGGATATGATGAGTCGAGATTACAAACCTATTTAAGTTCTAGATGACTTTACAGATAGTGTCACTAAAATTATAATGACAGATGACCAAGTAATTGCTTCGTAAGTTTAGTTTAAGATTATATACATTTGAGTAGTAGTTAAATGGATTATCTTTGATGTTAACATTCTATTTTAGGTCAGTTGATGGAATACTGCGAACTTATGATATCAGAATGGGGAAATTAATCAGAGATAAGATTGAAGTTCCAAAAATTTCTAATTTTTAAGTAAGCAAATAGTTTGTTTTACATTAAGTAATTAAGTATAAATTCGATTTATAAAATGTTCCCATGAATTCTTTCGACATCGGCGAAGACAAAAAGTACTTAATCCTCTCCTGTCTAAACTCCACCTCAAAACTGTTTGATTTATCTCTGGGTGAAACCATAACAGACTACTCAGGCCACCACAAATCAGACTCGTATCACGGCAGTGTTAAATTCTCTAAAGACAACAGTTACATCGTGCAGGCTAGCGAGGACAATAAAATAGTGTGTTATGATATTGTGAGCAAGGAATGCATTTTAAGCATGGCAGAACACAGGAGACCAGTGGTCAGTTTAGATAGACATCCACATGTACATGGTAGATTTATCAGTGGGTCTGCAGATGGATATATTAAAGTATGGGGTAATAAGTGAGAAAAGTGAAAAATATACAAAGAATTTAAATAAGTGAATCTATTGTTATGGTATATAGTGAGAGATTGTGAAATTTTTATATATGTGTATTTAATTAAAGTTAATTTAATAAAATAATAAGAAACTTCAATCTCACTTGAATATAATAATTTTAATTTAATTAAATAATGGCAACTGAACAAGTCCAAACTTGGATTTAAAACGACTGCAGACTCTCCAAGGTATTTTACACATTTAATTTAATTATAATGAATTTAGATAGTTTAATCGTTTGAGACTGATTTCTCGAATGGTTACTTATTTGGAGAGATACTCAAGCAGTATCAATATGTTGATGATCTATCAATATTTTCTAAAAAGTAAGATATTTCATCATGCTTATAATAAATTTCATATATAATTCCCTTCCTTGAGCATTTTTTTGACATCATATAATGCTTTGAGTTGGCCTTTATTTTTCATATTACTTTCTCAAGTTAATTTATACTTTGCAATAGGACTAATAAAGAAGCGAAAGTGAAAAACTTCCAATAAGTTGAAGCTGTCCTTCGAAAATTGAAAGTTAAATTCGATGCCAAACTTATCAATTAAATTATGAATGAAGAGCGTGGAGCCTCTCTAAGATTGCTGTATTAGATCAAACTAGGTATTTAAAAGGATAATCCATAGGAGTTTCAAATGTAGATCTAGGCTTCAAAGACTATGACAGGTTTAGATCGTTAATAAATTAACAGAAAACTTGAGGAAGTTCTTTATAAATGCTTGTTATATTTTACTAATTTCTCTCATTTAATTTAACATAAAAATAGGAAGTTTTGTAACTGAAAACTACATTGCCTAATACAGCAAATTATCAAACAATAAACAAATCTAAGAAATTGGAGATAGTAGAAAAAACTTTGTTAAAATTTGAACACACCAAGAAACTTCAAGATGACAAAGCTTATTAAGATTAAAAAGCTGAAGAGTCTCTGATTAAGAGACTTTACTAAGATTTATTGAATAATTATTGTGCTTTTAGACTAGATATATGATCTTTTACATATTATCTTTAAAGATCAAAGACAGACTTCAATGCAGAAAATGAGTGAGAACAAGCAATTCATGCAAGAATGGCAGTAAGAAGGTAAAAAGAACTGGAAGCAAAATTAAGATAAAAGAGCAGATACAATCAAAACCCCAAAACCCTTTCAGTAGTTTGATTGAGTTTTTGATTGTAAAAGTAGACTATTAGTGCATACTTTATTAGGGTTTTAATAGGGTTTATGTAGGGGTTTAATGTTTAAATATTAGTATTTTAAGTGAGTATAACAAGCGAGTTTTTAAAATATTTCACACAAACATAAGCTTAGAGTCATGTGGCAGTTCTCTGAATTTTATCTTTCTAAGTTGATGTTTGATTGTTTCTATTGTTTGTTAATTCTCTTAGCTTGGCTTGATAATAGTTGAGTATGCAAGTTCTCTGAGACCTCCATTTATTTTATTTTTATCGAGATATTGTTTGATTCTCTGCTTACAATCTCTCTCACCCTTGCAGCTAAAGTAAATCGTTTCTTGGCATGTCGCTCTCTATTATTATTACTGCTAGAGCCCAGATATCCCATTAAGTGTCTCCATCTCTCCAATCCTCTCTCTCTGGAAAATATCCAGGAGTGCCGTATACATTTCCTTATGCAGAGGCTTGCACTCTTTGAGCTCTGTTGAAGTCAATAATATAAACTCTAAGAGGCTGAAAGTTCATCATGATGTTCTCTGGCTTTAAGTCTCTATGAACATAACCTAGCTTGTGAAGCTCTTCAATCCCTTCAACTATCTGCTATACTATCTAGCTAATTTATCTCTGACATCTATTGTCAGATAAGAATTCTATCTAAGTCATTTCAAGTAAAGGAAGCCTGAAGGCTACATGATCTTTACCAAGTAAAATAGCATCAAGCTAGATGATATGCCTGCACTCATTTAACTTTGCCTTTTAAAGAGCATAATACTCATTAGCAAATTCCATTTGGAACTTGTCATCAGCAAGGAAGTAATTGAAAGGATATATCTTCTAAGCATATTATTCATCAGTAATGACTCTCTTCTCTATTTTATCTTCAAGAGTGAGGTAGCTTTCTAGGCAAGAATCTAAGTCAATAATTTTTAATATAGGAATCTTCATTGCCTCTATTTTAACCATAATTTTATTGATCTCAGAGACTGGAAAGTTCTTGACTGCTTTCTTCATTTTAACTTACTTCTAGACTTCAACTCTAAGAGACTCCACTGGGTTTCTTGATCTTCTCTTTTAGAGGAATCTATTCCCTGTAGGTTCATGAATAAAGACAAAACTTTAATTGTGCTTTTTCTTTAAGTGCACTTTGAGGTCTCTAGTATGAGAATATGGGTCTCTAGTATGAGAATATGGCTTCTCACAGAACTCACAAACATACTTCCTATCTTTCTTTTTATGCTTGAGATATAACCTTGGCATATCGTTGTGTATATCTCTCAAGTGTCTCTTATAAGTTGACTTGTAAGGGAAAACTTTATGCATTCTTTGCATTTATAGTTAACTTTGGCTGGGATTTATTAATGCTCTATGGCGGGTTGTTTAACCTCCTCCTCAATTTGTACAGCTTCTTTGATAACCTCCTACTTAACTTATATTTAAATCTCAAAGCTAGACTGATCAAATTTGTCATAAGTAGGCTCCCACTGAGTACAAGCGTCTCTGTTCTCTACTTTTCTTGGTTGCTGGAATGATAACTTTTATTGACATGATCCAAGTAATGGCGCTCTTTTCACAAGGTTAGCGCTCATTTTAGTTTTCTGATATATTTTATTATAATAATGATAAAATCTACCTAGATAAACTAATATATTAGAGTATAAGACACTCTGATAGATTCTTTGCTGAGAGGTAAGAAAATTAAC
>ARYC01002941.1:0-51518 GCA_000711775.1 Oxytricha trifallax | reverse complement strand
CCCACTCTATGAAATGACCCCCAGAGATTTTATTACTGATCAAAGGAATCATAAGTAGCTTGCTTTGATAGCAACTTAAACCTTACAAGGTATAAAAGAGCTACATATGTTAGGCTTTTTTCATAGAGATTTGAAACCTGAGAATATTATGATAAACTTCTCACCTGTAAGAGTGACAATTATTGACTTCAACAGAGCATTAAGGGTAGAAGTATCAAGGCTAGGAAGCGTTATGGGAACTCCAGGCTATTATCCTGAAAGAGAAGACTGGAGATGGAGACTATCAATGGGACGTGTGGGCTTTAGCAGCAATAATAATAGAGTGCGATATGCCTCGGAATGATTACTACTCTACAAGGTGTGAGAAAGATGCTAAGTAAAGAATCAAGTAATTTATAGACAAAACCAGAGTATCTCAATCATTAAAATAATTGGCAGAATCAATAATCTTAAAACCAAACTCTAGATCAGACATAACATTAGAGAAGTTAGAGTTGTGGTTAAGTAAAATAAACTTCAGACCTCTCCCACATGATCCAAAAGTGCATTTTGAGTGATTAAATTAAATACATTTACTATAAATTTCAACATTAAAACCTATTAATAACCCCAACCCCTAACAAATTCCCTACAAATCAAAGCACTTATAAACCTCATTAAGGGGTTTTGGGGTTTTGAATGTCTCTAATGATGATAATGAAGATTAGTAAAAATAAAAGAAGAAGCCTAGCTCCTTAAAAATGAGGTTTGAAATGATAATTTAAAATTTTAAATTATTTATACATATTTTATATTATATTTTTATGTTCAAATATTTTTCTTATAATAATGAATAATTTATAATAAGCAATATATTGATTAATCATGGGTTCATGCATTTATGTTAAAAGCCTCAAATTCATATTAAAAATGAGCTTATAATTAATGAATTAAATGTTTACTATAACCAATAGAAGATTTTGGCAATACAATCATCATGAGAGCTACAATGAATAATGATCTTAGTGGTTTTCAATTTTATACTCTGGGGGAATAAGAATTTCATTAGAAATTAATGGGTATTTAAAACATTAAGTATTTCAACCGAGACCCTTTCCAGGCCTAAAATTAAACTTCCCCCCTCCACCTTAACTAGACCCATCCTTCCACTCTAACAAGATCCCATTCCAAACCAAAATTAGACCCATTCACTCTCAAACAATATTCAATATTCATATGAAAATTTTGATTCTCGAGATTTAAATCTTTTCCTTCTTGATATCTTGATTTAAAGCAATTATTGTAGGAATACATTCGAATTAGGGAAAATATAATTAATTAAATTAAATATAAATTAAATTAGTGTCAGTTAAGGCCAATTTAAAAGATCCTGAGCTCATTCGATAGAGAATTAAAAATTTGTTGGACTTTATTAGTAGCAATACTATTTTATCTCATCTCTGGAGCGAGATAAATTCACTTTAATTAAACACCTCTAAATTCATTAAATTATATCCTCACATTAAAGTGAATTTATCTCGCTTCAGGGACGCGATAAAATAGTACCGCCAATAGTAAAGTCTTGCTAGTTTTTAGTTCTCTTTCAAATGAACCCAAAATCGATTAAGTTGGCCAACTTTAATTGTCACAAATTTTATATATATTTAATTTAATTAATTATTATTTCTAAAATTCGAATGTATTCTTACGATATTATATATAAAATATATAATTTTTTTTCCAAAATTTATCTAAATTTATAAAATGTTACTATCATTTTTGATTTGATGTATTGTAACTCTCACGTGCGTCGACTATTTTAACATATGCTCCTATAAGAAGATTAATTAATAATATATTTCCAGACTGAGTAGGGTTTGGTTGGTTTTGGGTGGTCGTCACCTAGGATTTATGGTGCAAGTGTCAGCAGTTGAGTTCGACTCCCCCAATCTCTTGGCTTTTGTGCCGAAAACGTGAACTCCACTCTGTACTGTCTGTGTCTCCAGCATCCGATTGTGTATGGGTAGAAATTATTGAGCGCCAACAAAGCCCGACTCAGTCAAGACCTGTAGTACAGAAAGCACTATAAAGAAAATGGAATAAAAACTTACCTTGTCTTTCATCTTGGCATGACATTTTCAATGGTGTCTGATGGATTAACAGGTGCATCTCCATTATTAGTAATAATTTATTGATTAAATATTGATTAATAATTATACATTACCTTGCTGTTACTCTCTACTCTCTAATCTATTTCCATAAGTCTAGATACAAATATGACGAAAAATAACCAAAACAAAACTAATACAAATATTATTTTAAACAATATAAATCAGTTTCATTATCTTTACTTTACATTAATTCAAAAGTAGTCTAATTAATTTTCTATAATATATTTTTTCTTTTACTCTTCTGTATATTTAATATTAACTTTTTAATAGCAATTTATTTTTATGTAAAATAATTTTAAAAAATACTCATACTATTCCTATTTTCAAATATTTATAAAATATAAATTGAAACTCATAATTTAAATTAAATAAAATAATTTAAGTATATCTAGATAATTTACAAACTGATTCATTCTATCTTAAAAATAGGAATAGTATCAGTATTCTTTTTTAATTATTTTTCATAAAAAATAAATTGCTATTAAAAAGTTAATATTAAATGTACAGAAGAGTAAAAGAAATAATATATTATAGAAAATTAATTAGACTACTTTTGAAATAATGTTAAGTAAAGTGAATGAAACTGATTTATATTGTTTAAAATAATATTTGTATTAGCTTTGTTTTGGTTATTTTTCGTCAAAATTGCATCTAGACTAATGGAAATAGATTATTAATTAATCTCTCTATGGGAGCATGTTCTAAAATTGTCGACGGATTTAGTTAAAATTTTAATATACTAAAACAAAAATGAGTAACATTTTATAGATTTGGACAAATTTTGGAAAAAAATTATATATTTTATAAATAATAATTCCTTTAAATAAAGATATAAAGAGAGAAAAAGATTTAAATCTCGAGAATCAAAATTTTCAAATTAATATGGGATATTGTTTGAGTGGGATGCGGTCTAGTTAGGGTGAGAGGAGGTCTAGTTATGGTGGAAGGGGGGTCTAGTTTTGGTGGGGAGGAGGGGGTTTCGTTTTAGTTCTGCCGGATGGGTGGGAGGGGAGTCTCGGTTGGAACAAATAAGATTGCTAAATTAGAAAAAGAATTTGTAAAATTTTATTAAAAATTAGAAAAAATAGACTAAGAATGCTTTATTATTGGTGACAATGGCAACGTATTTGATTCTAGAAGTGCTATCATTTCATAGATTTCGATTAAAATGAAAGTACTAATTGAAATTAACAAAAAAGAAAGGAAATTTGTGTGTTTATTAGAAAAAGCTACAAGAAAAACTTTTATAAAATATAAAAATAAAAATTGATGAATAAAAAATACGATCATTAATATAGGAAGTAATAAAATTAATGGGAAAATATTGCCTTCACTTGATGATTATTATGATGATTAATGAGTAAGCTCAAAAATAAATTTAACATATTTACTCACCTACATCCTGATCCATATTACCTAGGAAGCAAATCTCACGCTAGGTAGCTCATCTATGAAGGGAAATCCATGTGTCTAAAACCCTCTCGAGGAGTGTAGAAGCCGACAGATTGGAACCCGACGACTGGCTCCTATTGCGATGAATCCAGCAACCCCCTCCCTATCCTCAGCATGCCTAAGTGTGTTAGAAAGCTTCATTATAAAGTTCTGAGTGTGATTAGTACCTCACCCAGCAATAACTTTCTAATTTAATAATTCACTTGATGATTAAAATAAACTTTGATATATTTATTTATATTTAACTATTGATAAAATTTTATCAACTTGTATTTTATCATAATAATTTATAAATTGTAATATTAAAAAATATGATTGTGAAGATAATTCACTAAAACAACAAAAATATCTGCTTCTGCTTCACTTTTACTAACTAGAATTCAAACATCTGTTATTTTAAAAATCCATACCATTCAAATTAAACATATAAGAATAAGAAAAGATGACTTATAAACAAAAATATTTTTTTAAATATAACTTTTGATATTTTTTTTTTAAAAAGCTTCATTTATAGCTAGTACCAGATCCTAAAAGCAAACATTAATAAAAATAGATACTAATAAAATAAATCAGTCTCATTAATGGCTTTAAATCTCCTAAATCTAGTTAGTAATTTTTATTATCATGTGAATGGATGTGATAAAATTCCATTGCTTATTACTAGTAGACATTAACAAAAATTATCTAAAGAGAACTAATTCATACTAAGAATAATATTTAATAAAGCTATTGAGTAAGAATTTAAATATTTGCCAAGAATTAGTAATTAATCAAGTTTGTCTCTATAGTATTATATAATGTATTTATTAATTATCTCATAAAAAATTACAGTATTTTAAATAATAAAACTAATAATACATAGATATTATTCATTTTATAAGTATAATTTGTAATAAAATATTAATGATAGTATATTAATTTAATCTATATGCAATCTCTAATTAACGAAATGATATATTTTAATGATTCTTAAATATATAAATTTAATTCACACTATACCGCACTCTAACTCAAAGGAATCTATCGTTAGGGTTGGGGTGCGGTTTTATTATTTAATTAGTAAATATATAATAATCTAATACTATAGGGACAAACTTGATTAATTACTAATTCTTGGCAAATATTTAAATTCTTACTCATTCAATAAATTTATAACAAATAAATTTAAACCGAAAGAAGAGTAAAAAAATACTCCTAACATTTATTAAGGTAATCGCTTAAAATAGGTGCAGTAAGCTTTTATAAATTAAGGACTAAGTTAGTCATAGGACATTGAGCAATTAAAGAGACATCAATCTAGTATCACTAAAAACGAAAGAAACATAATCAGGGATTTAATTATTGAAATAAGTAAATATTTCACGGAGATTTCAGTTACATCATCCGTAGCAAATTATACTTATATTAAAAATTATCGGAGGAGAGAAAAATTTACGAGGATAGTTCGAACTAAGTTTGATGATCAGCCCTTACCCTCCTAATTGGTGAGGTTCATTGGTTCCAAAAGAGAAGAAATATAAATATACTCTGGTCGAGTGGCGTTAATCATAGAGTATTGATAATCTACTACAATATAAGAATAGATTTATCTTCTCTTAAACCTCTCCGTTAATCAGTCTTAGAGACTCAGTCACTAATAGACAACTGGAAAGAACTTTTGTAAAGAATCTCTAGCAAAGAAAAGTTTTCAAGATGAAATGAAAACTTCTAGTCTATTAAAAAAGTTCACTCTCTGTTCATATAAACTTCCCTAACCATATGAGTTGCTTATGCTCACTTGGGAAGAGAAGTTCATTTTGATAACAAAATCTCTAAGAGTAAACAACTTACTGGCATAAAACATATGCTAGATTATGAGACGTCAAGTCTTGTATAAAATTATAAGAGGAAAATATTTAGTTAACCATTTTTTCTAAATGAAACCTATTAAAACTTTTTAAACCCTCAGCAATTGATTCAACTGTGATGAATTAGGACAAGACTCAAATGATGAAGCTTTCTCATCATAAAGTTAATAATCAAAGATCCTCAACCATGGTTAGTATGACTTGACCCCATTAATTTTCTTAATACATCTTGGGTTTGGTAAAGATAAGGCTATTTAATAACTAAACTAATGATATTTATAAAACCCCAAGAGTATTTTTTTTTAATTAAGTTAAATTTGAATTAAAATTAAATACTATATTTTAATTATTATAAGAACTTTGGTAGCTTTTAGTAATTATTATATTAACACCCTCGTCCAAACAAAGATGCTGAGCCCTGATAATGAAGTGTCTCATAGAATAATAACCTTCCTGTCCTACCCATCGGTGGAGTTAGACCCCAAGCTGCTGACGCCCACTCTCCGGGCCTAACTCGAGCAATCGTACGTACCTGAGAATGCCATCTTTGAGGCCAGGCTCCGATGCCTGCTGGACAGCATGTCAACCTTCCAGATATCCTCAAAAGAGATACAGGAAATTGCGAATACCATATTTGGCCAAAATGCAATCACCCACAGCCAGGAGATGGTGGACAGTGCTATAGAACAACGACTCTCGGTGCAAGCTCACCTTCCCCAGAGATGTCACTTATCGAAAAGAGGTGCTACATGACGAGACGAGGAGGAGACCTTGAGAGTAAAAGGAGCAGAACCTAATAGTGAAGACCCTACTGAGGTTGGAAGTGGGGGCCTCCTGGAAAACCTATAGAATAGAACCCCAAAGAATCTATTGCGAAACCCTAAAGAAGAGACATTTCCACTCTCCACACACCAAATGGAGCGGACGCCCTCAGAGGGAAAAGGACAAGAATGAGCAGATTCTTAGTCTAATACTACATCAGTGGGCTGCCTGTCCCCTAAGCTTCATCGGTAGCTCAACGAATTACTAGAGAAAATAAAACAACCGAAGAAATAACGGATAAACCCCTAACGGTCACCCTAATAACTTAAAAAAGACTAAAAAGAATCAATGACAAAGAGCTCTAGGAGATTTATATGGGGGCCTCCTTCGATCAGTGACACCTACTTCCTCACAGATTTCCTCTAATGGTATTACGATTTTATTTAGAGAATTCCCTTAGCTATTTAAAATTAAGCTTAGAAGCACTAAAGTGGAAATCTTATGCAGATCAAGAAGATCTTCCTGAGCCACTCACATAGAAAGACCTTTTATGCACCCCTGCTGACTATAATTTCTATTCCCAAATTGTGACATGGGATCGACCAGCGGTGCCTCCACCTATTCCTTAATCGATGCTCTAAAGCACCTGAGCCTCTAAGAGGTCTGATTAGGGGTTAGACTTTTTACCAATTACTATTGGGGTTCAATCAAACCATTATTGTAGGAATACATTTGATTTGGGAAATAATTAAATAAATTAAATTAATTAAAATTAAATTAGTGGCAGTTAACTTTCTGGAAACCTAGGCAATATGGTGCTCGTTCGATAGAGAATTCAAAATTAGCTGGAATTTACTATTGAAGGTATCCTTCTATCGCTTCAGGAATGTATTTAGGGGTACCGCCGATATTAAAGTCCAGCTGATTTTGAATTCTCTATAGAACGAGTACCATGTTGTCTAGGTTTCCAGATAGTTAACTGCCACGAATTTAAATATTTATTATTTTTAATTTATATTCCAAATTCAAAATTTATTCCTGCAATAATTAAATATTAATATTTTATTTTAATGATAGGGAAAACTAAAATCAGGCGCAACTTTGCAAGGGGGTGTGCTCTGTACCCCTAACACTTGAATTCATCATAGTATTCAAATCGCTATTGAATGGACCTTATTTCGCTTCTCTAGGGCAAATTTTATTTTAAAACTCGAATCCAAAAAGTGTGGCAATTTCAGGTAAGTCTTAAAATTTGATCGTTTAATAGTTTAAATTAAGGGTTTTAATATAGTTTAATATAATCTGCCTTATTTTAATTAATAAAAACTAAAACTTTGAAACTAAATTCGATTATAGAAAATGGAGTACTCTCACTTTAACAGACCCTTTGATGAAGGCCCATGCCAGAATCGCCAAGATCGTCTCCTACTATGACAACATCAGGACTAAGCAATTCATCCCTCCCTTCGACAGTATTATGGATGAATTAGATCCCCACATGAGGTCGACGATGGAGCTGTCATGGCATGGCTCTCGTTCGCTAGCTTTACTCCCACATTCATCATTGAGGTAGATTTTACTGATAAGTCATTAATAAAACATTTTAATAATTTAAGCATTTAATTATATTTTTCACTAATCTCAAACACTCCTCTAGTAAGGCTAATGGGGTTTCACTTATTTCCAACATAAATTAAATTAAATATTCGTAATTTCTAATTATTATTGATGCAAATAGCTTGTAGACGACTTATTTCAACACTAATTATTTCTTTATTTCAATAACAAATTACAACTATTACACGATCACTTAAAATAATACTCTTGGAATTTTATCTAAAGATCTTATTGAATAAGAACGCTCACACAATAAAAAAATCAAATCAAATCGAATAAAACTAAATAAAATCCTTATGTAAATTGAGATCTTCACTGATCTTCAAGGAAGTAATACAAATAAGGGGTCGGTTAAAGTTCAGACATATTTATACACAAAATCTGAAAAATCCTTGAATCCTTAAACCCCAATCTTCATTCTTTATCTTTATTGAGATAAGAATTTGTCAGTGATTCATATACTAAGAACATTAATAATAAAATCGAAAAATTAATACGAAGAGAATTTATCTAGGATCCAAACTTGATTTTCTAATTAAATTTATACTAAATATAATAAGTTTATCCAATCAATATTTTAATAATGGAATACCTTAAAGTAAATGGCAAATGGTGTCCTAATTGAGAATCTAGAGACTGTTTAGAGTACACCTTAACATAAGTCTTCTCAAACTAATTGGTTTAAGCTGAATTGAAAAATCACATAGACTTTACAGTCTACGAAGAGGCTAAGTTTCATGACTATGCCTGGTAGATGCAATAAATAATAGAGTAAACTCAGAACTTCTTAAGAGAGATAGTTTATCTAGAGCAGTTGAAGTCACACTTACAATAACAACAATGAAAAGAACAAGAAAATATTTGAAAGAAATAGTTAGGTTTGAATTAAAATATCAAACTCAAGTGACTACTAGAGAGATTGAACAGATCAGATGGTTAACTATTATTATTAATTTAAATGTCTTTGATCCTTAAATATAATTATTAATAGTATATCTTATCCGGGGGGCCTCCAAGCCCCCAATGTGGATAGATTATTATTATTATCATCCTTTGCAAGATTTTTCACAGAGTTAAAATAGATATAGATATAATGTTATGATATCAGATAACTTCTTCAATCCTATTTAAGAATCTTGTATTGAATCACAACCATATTAAGTTCTTAAAGAAGTATTCTTATATCACTATGTTTTTGCTCTTTAAACTACTATTTTACAATTCAAAATTTATCAATAAGCCAACATGATAAAAAGAGATTTTACAAATTAGCACCAACATGATGATGATGAATGATTTAAAATCAAATAAATTTAACATATCACTGTTTAATACTAAAATCAAACCATCAATCTTAGTCGTGACGTAGACGTATCTGAGTGAGTTGACGTGGCAAATTCCGTGACGTGGCAGTCCTGAAGTAGAAAACTCCGAAAAAACCAATCTCGCTATCACCTAGTCTCCTCCCGAAATCAAGATGTCTGGTTACAACCCGGACAGAGCTTGCAAGATTCAACCAGGAACAGAAGTTGTAGAAAAAGCTTACCGGTCCCACCGCTGCTGGGAAACGTAATCCCTGTCCTTTCGCTGTGGTATCTTCAGTACCCTAACCCGGTGTGGGAGAAAAATCCTTATCGTTGGCTTCAATGGTTTTCGTTTTCTCACTTTTAGAGGCAGAGCGTACCTCTATCTGCTCCCTATTACCTAGGAAACTGAACTCAAGCCAGGTAACTCATCTAATGCAGGGAAATCTTAGGATCCAGCTCACTTGAAGAGTGAATGCTGACAGATTGAACCCCGCCGACTGGCCCCTCATGCGTTGCGCCCAGCAACCCCCTACCTGCCCTCGGTAGGCCTTAGGTAGTAGAAAGCTCTATTAGAAAGTCCTAAGTGGTTAGTACCACCTAGCAATTAACTTTCTAATTTAATAATAATTAGCACCAACATGAATTGAACAATTGAGTATCAAATTCAAAAAAACTTAACTTTTAAAAAGTACAGGAGGAGATAAAAGTATGCCACTCTGAACAAAATAGGCTTAATTTCTGAATAGAAAAAAAATGAGTGCTATGAATCAATACTGTTGGTGGTTAGATCTTCATTAGGTTATAAAAATAGCTCGGTACTTATATGAAAATGATGCTCATTTAAAATCATTTTATCAAAATAATAAAAATGGGAGATAATTAGATTTTAGATATTTAAGCTATTGTAATTACTAATATAATAATTAATAAATATTCATATTATTGTTTAATTTTATAATATTAATTTATATAAAAAATGTTTGGAAGTCAAGAAAAGTTTGATTTGTTATCTATTATTATTGTATTTTATTCTGATTTTTTTGAATAATTTTATCAATTTCTTTTGTTATTATATAATTTATAGTATATTTATCTTATTATTCTATGAACTAAACCATAGTTAATATGATTCTAGAGTATAATACTAAAAACATTCTTAAAATATAATTACTCTAGCTTTGTTATCATATTATAATAAGCCTATTTTTAATTTATTTATTATTTAATCAAGTAAAATTTAATTTAATTTCATTAATAAATTATAACTTAAAATTATTTTTATATTAAAAAGTTAATAAATAGGACGAGGAACGAAGAGTACTCGCCCTGGTGAGTTTCCGAGTTCCTCTAATATTTTTTAAGGTTGGATAATCGTCCTGATTACACTGGATTATGCTTATTAGGGACTCTAGAGGTCTTCCTGTAAGTGGTCTTGCTTTCTAATTTGATAAGGGTCATGTTCCCCATCAGAGGATCAGAAACTGATTAGATACTGGCCACAAATCAGATTCTGATCGGTACCTTACCTGATGAGTAAGAATACTAGTGAGGTTAACGAGTAAAGTCGAACACGTGAGCATGATGTGATGAGTGTCTTAACGGGAGGGAAACTACCTGTGTGAATTAACACTATTAGTAATTTTATACTCGCAGAGCCTCTGAGCTCTGGATGTGAGTTAATTATTATTGGTATTATAACTTAAAACTATAAAATAATTATAGTTAGAATTATTTATGCATTATCATAGGTTATTCAAGTATTTTATCTTAAGGCTGATTATTAGCTCTAAAAGTATAGTATTACTATAAAACTAACTTGGAATATCTGAAAATATTGTATGATATTCTGCTATTGAGTTACTTTATATTAATAAATTTCATTTTATGCACAATCGCTCATTATCAATCACTAAATTATTCATAAAAATACCAACTTATTAATCACTCTCTACTTTTTATACTTACCTTATTTAAAAATAATTAGCAAAAAAGGAATCATTTAAATGTAGTTTGCAAATTGTTAAAATATAAAAGAAATGTAGCATTCAAAATAAAAAAGAACTAAATTAGGTGGATAAGTACCCTGAAATAAAACGAATTATTTACCAAGAATTAATCACTGAACTAATAGTATAAATTAAATTATGAACATTGAAATTAAGTCAATTTTAATAAGGATTATATCAACAATATTTGGTATATGCTTAAGATGGAAGTATTGGAAAGGTAACTACAAAACAAAATCTCGAATTAAATGTTTTTATAATAATAATAATATAAACTCTGGATGTTAATGAATAAGTGTTAACAAAATTTTAATTTTAAGTTGAAATTGTAAACATATAGTTTATAATAAAATCATAGGGAACTATCTTGTTTTATTTTACAATCATTAGCTTCTTGACAGCTTTCGATTTGTCATAGAAATAAATGCAAAAAAACTCAATCTTATTATGTTTTTTTTATATCTATCACACTTAGCCGATTTATCTTAAATTATAATTTAAAAATAAATACATTAAAGCATTAAAAAATTAGCAATTAGGAAAACTTCTAAAAAGAATAAGATTTAAATGAATTTCAAAAATAAAAGCTAAGAGTCAAAGATAATTATTATAATTAAATTATCATATAAATTATTATTTTTATAAATAAATTTAACATTTATTTCCTATATCATTTATCAATGTCATAAGAGACTATCAATAGATGAAATTCTGAAGAAATCTCAAAAGACGAACATTAAAATAATTATTAGATAAAAGAGTAAACAAAGAGTTAAAGCAATAAAAAATAAGGAAAAATAAATAAAGGAAAAGAAGAAGTATGCTAGAAAATGAAAATATTTGTGCATGATATTCGAGGAAATATATTGAAAAAGATGCAGATTAATGAATATTAAGGTAAGTTGAGGTTGTCAGGTTAACCACTTTATAGGCCAGTCAGTGGGCCTCAATCTACTTACAAGATTCTCCCAGAGTTAATTAGCATTTAATTTCCAATGAATAGATGAGCTTACCTTGGTTTCTTAAGTAATAAATAGCAGGATTATGATGATGTTTAGCATCATAAAAGTAGAAACATAAACCAGAGAAAACAACGATAAGATATTTTCATACTCACCATGCTAAGTTAATAAACGACCACTGTGAAATGAAAAAAGGCTAGATTCTCAGCATCGTTGGAACTTGTCAGCTTCTTTTTACTTTGTTCCTTTCACAGTGGAACTCTGCAAGGCCTGTCTGGGCATTTCTTTTCGCTCTGCTCTCTATGACAGATTAATTAAGGGGGAAGCAATCTAGGAACAGCTGGTTTTTGTTGTTTTTGCCAATATTTCAAGATAACTCTGATACTTTCATATTAAAATATAGTTTTACTAATAATTGCAAATTTTTTGCGAATTAATTTTTATTTATCATTAGCCTTAGAGTAGAAAAGATTTTATTGACTTTAATATAATATAATTGTTGCTTTAAAGTAAATTTAAGAAAAAAAAGCAAATATAATTCAATTCATACAAATAATTTATATATTTAGTTCAATCTAATAAAGCTATTTCTAAATTTAGGAATAGATATTAAGTTTATTAATAGGTATACTTAAAATTAAATTCTAATTCTTTGTTTAATAGTATAATATTATAAAATTTATATAATTTCGATTATATTTGCGATGATTTAGTTGTCAAATTACAAAGCTAATCATGCTATTATTATTATTATTATTATTATTATTATTATTATTATTATTATTATAGAATTAAATCTTCATTAAATTTCAATAATTACTTTGTTCTTTAAAATTGAATCATTACTTTAGCATGATATTACAAAAGAACTCCTATTTGTAACTGGTGATAAGAAACCAATGTTATACAGATGAAACAATATAAAACCATAAGCTTAATGCTCATAAACCATTGCTCGAATAGAATTAATATCACTCGGCTGTCAAAGTACCCTTTGAAACTTGGACCTCAACTATCATATTGCAATCTCTGGCTAGATCTACATATTTAAAAATTCCTAATTATCTCAAATTTAAACAGAATGCATCTTCGAAATTTATAATAACTTGTATAATTAACATATTCGGTTTGTGCATGTCTCGATTTAGAAAACTCTTAGTCACGATTCTAATCATGACTTGTCCTTGTTCATCAACATCCAATACAATAGAAGTTCTTTTTCCAAATATTTTGCCAATTTTTTGTCAAATCTTGCTGTAAGATCGCAATATTTTATATATTTACAATAGATATAATATGATTTAATATCAAATTCCATATATACATTCAATAAAATGTATTCTTGTCTTCTAATTTAAAACATCCAGTTGTGCCATCTCAATTTTTTGTAAAAGAATGATCTCAATTACATTTATTGAACTAGGAATTTGTAGTAAAACTAGAGCATCCTTAATATTTATTTATTTATTTTTACATCAAATAAATTCAAAAGGAATTTAAAACCAAATAAGATATATTATATATTTATTATTTATAATTTATATCTTCAGTTAAGCAATCATTACATATTGAGGTGTCTGATTACATGCATTCTTAAATAATTATTAAATCGCTAAATGTTCCGACCGAGACCCGTACCCCCCCCGTACCCCTCTTCAAAAAAATACCCCCTCCACACCCGTACCCCCCGTACCCTGCATTCCCCCGTACCCTCCATACCCCCCCTACCCCCCCTAAAATCCCTCATTTCATATGAAATTTTTAATCCGCGCAGTCTGAATCGATTTCCTTCCTGACATCTCGATATCATATAATGATAATTTTATATATAAAATATTATAAATTTTTAAAATTTTTTTCTTTGCTTATTAACACATAACAACATTTAAATTTTTATTTTTTATTATTTTTCAACGTCCGTCATCTCTTTTTTTGTATATACTCCCATAGGAATATATTTATTCATGAGTTGCTCATTGATTACATAATTTAAACATAAAAATTATTTCTAAAGTATTTTACATATAATTTCCAACATTAAATACAACTCAATTCAGCTAATCTCAAACAAATTAAAACATATAAGATATTTTTGATATTACTTTTAGAATATAAATTCTTTCAAAAATGTATTAAATTAAATAATTTATTTTTTATTATCACTAAAATGTTACAAAGTCTCATTTTATAATTGCCTAATATTTTTTAATATTGTAGAAATGCATTTGAATTTGGAAATTAAAAATAAATATATGATAATCAATTAAATTCGTGGAAGTTAATTTTACTCGAAACCTAGGCAATATGGTACTTGTTTAATTTAGAATTGAAAATTAGCTGAACACTACGTTTGCGGTATCCCTCTATTGCAATCCTGAAACGAGATGAATCAACTTTCATTTTTTGTGATTTTATTTATATGCCAAATATAAAGTTGATTCATCTCGTTTCAGGATTGCAATAGAGGGATACCGCAAACGTAGTGTTCAGCTAATTTTCAATTCTAAATTAAACAAGTACCATATTGCCTAGGTTTCGAGTAAAATTAACTTCCACGAATTTAATTGATTATCATATATTTATTTTTAATTTCCAAATTCAAATGCATTTCTACAATATTAAAAAATATTAGGCAATTATAAAATGAGACTTTGTAACATTTTAGTGATAATAAAAAATAAATTATTTAATTTAATACATTTTTGAAAGAATTTATATTCTAAAAGTAATATCAAAAATATCTTATATGTTTTAATTTGTTTGAGATTAGCTGAATTGAGTTGTATTTAATGTTGGAAATTATATGTAAAATACTTTAGAAATAATTTTTATGTTTAAATTATGTAATCAATGAGCAACTCATGAATAAATATATTCCTATGGGAGTATATACAAAAAAAGAGATGACGGACGTTGAAAAATTATAAAAATTAAAATTTATATGTTTTTATGTGTTAATAAGCAAAGAAAAAATTTTCAAAAATTTATAATATTTTATATATAAAATTATCATTATATGATATCGAGATGTCAGGAAGGAAATCGATTCAGACTGCGCGGATTAAAAATTTCATATGAAATGGGGGTTTTATGGGGGGTGTACGGGGGTACGGGGGTACGGTGTAAGGGTATATTTAGAAGGGGTACGGGTGTGGAGGGGGTATTTTTTTGAAGAGGGGTACGGGGGGGGTACGGGTCTCGGTCGGAACAGCTAAATTCTTTGCTACAAAATTCAGGAGTGAATTCCACTAGTTTGAGTAAAACTTACTTCTTTATTTTTTAAATATATAACATTTTTATAATATTACATATGAATCTAATAGTTTAATGATCTATTCATTTTTCATCGATGGATATTGATGAACAGTAAAAAAATAGGGAGACATAAATGTTGATTGTAACATTTAAAATTCAAAATATCCAATTAATTCAAATTTTTTAGGTAATATAATAATTGATGAATAGAATATTCATCAATTAATTAATGTAATTTTATTCAGAATTAATGAAAGAATTATTTTTTATTTTTATTATTAAATAGTAAATATAAATATTAAAAATTATGATTATTATGTAGATTGTTAGGCTAGTTAGATTCTAGTTACTAAATAGATAAATTAAATATTATTATTATTATTATTCTTTTATTCTCTCCGGGAAAAAATAATTAATAAAAGAATTATTTGTTAAAAAATACTTTGCTTATATCTGCTAACTCATTAGCTCAGTTAAAACAATAATTATCATTGTTATCAGAGTATGTTGCGCAGCTCTTTAGATAAACCTTAACTTTAATATCGATCATGAATTTTTGAAAATTATTAAGTATTTTAATTAATAAGTTAACGTAATATATTTATAATTTTTAAATTCGAAATAAAAATGGAATAAAATTCACAATAGAACACAAGAACTACTCTGACCATCATAGCAAAGTTACTTAAAGTAAGGACCTTTATTTCTTTTATTATTTATATAATTTTATCCAATTTATTTATAATATTTTTTAAATAGCTCATTAAAGCTGCGTCATGGTTCTTTAGCTCTAAAACGATATTTGTGATACATATTTAGGATATATTAAAAATTACTTAAATAAACTAAACAAGCATACATTCCGCCCTCAATATAATATGAATAAATAAAATAATTATTTCAAATCACATAATTATAACATAAGTAACTATTATTGTTTATTATTGTTATAATAATCTTAAGTTTTCCATATTATTGCATATTATAATCAAATTTAATTTAGATACATATAATATTAGGCATTTATGCTGATTTTTTTATTTTTAATTTTACTAATTGTTTTCTATTTTATCAATAATAAACAGTAGTCTATGCATATATTGTACACTCCATCGTAATTTTAAAAAAAAACAAGTTGAACTTTCTTGTTGTTGTATGTGGATTTATAAAAATATTCAGATTATCATTGAATTTACCTTTAAAGTAATCAATCTATATCTGTCAAAGTCTTTAAGGCTATATAATTTCTAAATAGATGCTCAAAATTATGATTTTCGTTCCTGATTATAATAAAAATAAACAAACAAATTTAAAAATATTGGTTTTTATATTATATCTATTATTTAGAAGTAATATATAGACACTAAAATGTGAAATCATCTTTGGTATTTGGGAATGATTTTCTTAATCAAGAACTAAAATTATAAATGATTACGGTTGAAGTTACAAATAAATATATATTTTGATTTATCTTTGTAAAATCATAATTAAAATGATAAAATAAATGGAGTGATTGTCAATTATAATTTCCAAAATCAAACTCCTAGTAACATACTTAGAAAAATAATATACGATTGTATGATTATACTCAGTTTTGTTAATAAAAAGATACAGAGATTAATTAATTTATAGATCTTAACATCAATTCATAATTTATTTAAAACTATAGAAAAATGAAGCAGTATCTTTAAACTCGTTTTGTTCATTGTTATGCTAATCTATCATACATGGAGATTTCATAACCGTAATGTTTTATTTTGTTTTGAACTTATAATAATTTTTTAATAAGGGAAGTGATCAATTCAGCATACATAAACATGATATGACCTACCTGCATTTTTAAGATGTTAATTTATTCCTTTGTAGCATAAGATTAAAACAGAATTATTGGCTTAAATTAGCCACGAATCTATAGAGGGATAATAATCATCACTAGTTCTTTAAAGTAGGCTGTTGATTAAATCACAGAAAAATATAATTATTGTAGGAATACATTCGATTTGGGAAAATGAATTAAAATTAAAATTAATTAATTATTAATTACCTTCAGTTATGTTTTTGGAAAATATCTGCAAATCATGACAATATTATACTCTCTGGATAGCGCATTAAAAATGAGACGGTGGTTGTTATTGCTATAATGAATTTATCTCATCAACCAAGCGAGAAAAACTCATTATACTATTTTTGGGAGTTAGCCTAAAATCAAAATATCTCGCTTCCTGGGATGATTCAGGAATATTGCCAATAATAAAGTCCAGCTAAAATTGCGGGATCTAACGTAGAATCCATTTATTTTTGAATTTTAAGTCACTTTGGTTTTGATGACTGCCATGATTTTAATATTTGATTAATTTAATTTAAATTCATTTTCCCAAATCGAATGTATTCCTACAATATTTCTTCTACTCTATAATAGAAATCTGAAATGAAATGCTAATGATTTAATTATATTCCTGAATATTTGTTATCGAAAGTGTCTGGTATTAGAATAGAAGCAAAATCACTTTGAATTTAGAGCTTAGTCTAAAAGAAATCCCTAGAACTTATTTCTTAATTGAAAACATCAGTAACTATTAATTTATATAATCATAAGAATTAATTTTGAAAGAATTTGGGAAATTAAAAATATCATAAACCCTTAATAATATGTTTTTCTAAAATGTTAGTGATTTCGTTTACAGTTGGAATTAAGTCGATGGCACCAGTGGACAGTATTTCCAAAATTTCATTGAAATTTTTCATTTCTCTTAATAATAAAAGCTCTTTTGCGAGCTCTTATACAGACTTTTCATTTTGAATCACGCTTTTAAATTTTTCTCCAGCTAGTTAATGCAAGACTATAACAAGTAGAGAATAGTTATCTCTACAAGGCTCAGCAATTATTTATTGTAAGTAGTTAGAGCAATATATATAGGAACATAAATTTGAGTCACAATCAATTGTAACGTCCCCCTGAATTTTATTTCTTGAAAAGTTGCTCAGAGTATTGTAGGAGCTATCGTCAAAATTAATTTTAATGTTTTATGGTTTTAAATCAAGATGAACTACTTTATCATAGTGCAGTGGGCTTACTGCAATAGTTGCACTTATAATGCTCCCCCACGTTACTAGTCTTCTATGTCGAAGATTAAGTAAATCTCCTAAAGTTAAGTCGTACCCACTAAGCCAAATGATTAAATATGAGTGACTAAAATAAACGTTCGTTATTTAGTCAAACTGATTTTTTTGTTTGATCCAAACTTGATTAACCATTAGATGTCTCACTGTATTCTTTCTCGATACAGCCCATCTTGCTTTAAGCTTAGGATTTTATGCCTGGCCAAATGATTATAACCAAGAGATGGTCTCCTCTCAACCAATTCTTCAATTGAGCCAATTAGCACATTATTTAGTGAGGTAGTTTATTTAAATATTTATTCAAAACTGATGTTGTTCCTAGAGAGTTGATTAGGTCCTGGTCCATTTACAGCTTCTTCAGCAATTTGATTTCTTGCAGTGAGTTATTAAGATTAATTTCTTTGATCCTCAATTTGGTTTTAGTTTTTTAAATTTAAGTCCATTTTAATTATGTCCCACTTTCATTTTGTGTACAACACTTCCATCAGAGTCAAGTTCTTATACTTTTTAGGATTTCTAATCTTTTTATGTTAAATCCTTCAATTGCTGAAGAAGCTAAATGTATATTTTTAAATAAGAAATTAGCAAATAATTACCAACGGAGCAGAACAAACTTTAAGAATATCAACATCAGAGTGAGAAATTAGGTGCTTTTTTAATTGTGTAGTCGGGTACCGACCCTCAAAACTCTATTGGCAAACCTTGCAAGCGTAACCATTTTTGCTCTTCAAATGAGCAAAACTTCCTTATTTTCTAGAATTTGTTTTATATGTCGCGTTTATTATTTCATAGCTAAAACTTTTTCACAAATAATGCAAGTGTAGCTTTTAAGCTGATTGAGATTTGAATGAATTTTTCTCACTTTACACAATTAAACACCTTCTTTTTAGCATTATTCAAGTCTCTCTATTAAGTAAGTATACTAAATAGGTTATTACCATATTCTTTAGAGAAAGTAGAAAGTTCAACGATTGAGGATTCGCATTAATCCCTTGAATTGATGCTACTCAATGATGAACAACTATATCTGATTCCTTAAACGTTGCGTTTTATTTACTATTTAATAACTTTAATAATAAAATTTTAGTAGTCACAATTTTAATATATATTTATATTCTTTATTGTTAATATTATTTTTACTATTTGATATGATAAATATAGTCAGGGAACTTAAATTTGAGAAATAATATAAGAACTAAAATTCAATGGCATATTAATATATTGAAATCCCACAAACCCAGAGAACTATAATTTCAAACCCCAAAACCCCTCTCAAAATGTCCCTGGGGACTCTCTAGGGACATTTATATTTTGTTTTGGAAGATAATTTTCAAAATTGCGTTCCTAATTTAAGCCTCTATACTAAAATTAGAAATCTTTGATTAAATAACATTAGCAATTAAGGTAATATACATAGAGAATTAAAACAAATACTTTTTGCAGTTCAATCGAATTTAGAGCCAATAAAAAAAGCCATAAGATAAGGAATTAGACTTTTTGAGAGAAATGTGAAAGTTAAACTCTTATTTATAATTAATAAAAGTACTTAATCAATAAAAAATGGAAATTACCTAAAATAATCAAAACAGCACCTAAATAAATACTCAAATTCCATCACGATAGTAAAAAGGTCATTTAAGCAGCGAATCTGACTGGTTTAATTATCTAAAGTTCTAGTGTAAGCTTTAAACTCTTAAACACTAATAGGCAATATGTTCATGCCTCCATATAAGCAATGTACGATGAGGTTTCTCAGGGATGTTTTGAAGGGGACCAAAATTTTAATAAAATCAAATGAAGTGATTTGGATTAATGTCCCCTATTTCCAAGAGCTTAGTCTAAAATGAGCATGGGATGAAGTAAAAGAGGACGAGGATCTCAAAAAGTACCTGAATACATATGATGATGCCAACGAACTACCTGATCGAAACTTTTTCTTTGGAATCTTAGCCACTCTTTGACACGACTATTTATAAAGGATAGTCTAAGATCAATAATAAATAAGAGTTTGTGGAACGCAATTAACAGAGGACCAAAATAAAATTTTAATCAGCAATGAGTTCTTGGTGTAGCTCTAGAAAAACCCTACCATCTGAAGTATGGAAAGATTATTCGATTAAATTTATTATAGAGCGTAAAGGTCAAGCCCTCTCTCTACTTAGGAAAGGATCATCATGCAGAAGGGTAACTAAAAAACGGAAATTGAACTAGATGACATTTTCTTATTCAGATTATGTAAACAACGCAAATTAAAATTTAGAGGAACAAAAAGAGGGAAAAGAGACAAGGAATATAAATTCAGGTCCTTAAAAGCAAAGATTTTTGAATATATGATATTTTAACTTAAATTAATTAAAAAAAAATTCGAACTTATTATTATTATTTAATGCTTTACAGAAATTAATACTGGGGATTAAACCAACCAGTTATATATAATCATATTATGCTCTTTCTTCCCTTTCTCGCTACCATTGGTGGAGACCGGGTTTTTGTTTGGCTTTCCAGGATTTGTTACCCAGATGGATGGTTAATTTCTTAAAGACTGTCCTCTTCCCAACCCTTCGGTGGGTCTCATAGGATCATGCAAAACTATGTTTCGTGATTGAGCCTTAACTTCTTTATATTCAACACTTTCAGGATTTATGCTGATTTAAATATATCCAATTGTAACTTAATCATTCTTCTTATAATAACTTAATTTAATTATGCATTTTATTCATGTGCCTTTTTTTCTGTTTTAAAGCTATCTTCCTGCTTAATATTTAATATTTCGTTCCTTACTATTTAATAGTACTCCTTATTGGAAATGTTAAATTCTTTTCAATTACGTTCCTTTTTTTGTTAAATTTTACTCTTGAAAATATTTCTTTAATGCAGTTTACTATGAAGAATAAGGAGCATTAAAGATAAATTTCCACCCATTATCAATTATCTTTTGTTTGAAAGCTCTATTGTGATGGGCACGCAAATTATCCATGAATATTATTACTTTTTAACCCCTAAATTATGGTTCAATTGTTTCTAGCCCAAGCATTAAATCTGAAATTTTTATTGATTTTTCTTTTATAACATATCCTAAGAGTCCTTATTGACCTGAAATTAATACCAATGAAGCCAAAGTTGAGATATTTATACCTTCTCTTTAAACATCTTGATTAGAGTATGGACCTGCCCAAGATCTCATAGAAATAGCGTGTGGTTTAAAAATAGTCTCATCTAAATATATTAAGATTTCTTATTGCTAATAAGCGTAAATCATCAAAGGGTATTGATGAAGTTGCTCAACTTAAATTTAAGTCATTTTTGAATTTGAAAGTTTATATGTTGACTTCGTTTATTTAAATTTTGCCCCATTGAAGAGGTACAGCTTTCTTAAACTAGATGACGAAATCTTTTTATCTGAAAATTTACGATGAAAAATTTTTGCGCGATCAGCTATTGAGTTTTATTTTAAATCAGTCAAAGTAGTCTTATGTACCAAATAGTTTAAGTGATCCAGTGTTAAATTTAGTGCTTGCTTTTTATTATTATGACTTTGATCGGGTTTTTTGTTATAATTAATACACACTTTTCGAATCAAATTTTAGCTAAGTCCAAATATTTTACCATATTATTTATAAGTAAAGCAAGTGAACTAATCATTTTAAGGATCTTATTCATTGTATCAGAGTTAAAGTATTTAGGCTCTACATTTTCACTAATACTCTTATATTTAAGTTATTTCATTTCTATTCAATTTATTTTATATTTATAATTCTCAAATTCTTCAATAAATAATTATTATGAATATAAATTAGTTAAATTTTGTTGGACAAGTGGTGGAGCTTTGCTTCTATCACTAAAATGTTCTAAAATTGTTGAGATTATTCAAAACCAATTCAATTCTATAATTAAAGCCAGGAGTTACCTTTGATAGTTAATTCTAAAATTTAATCCTTTCCTTTATTGTCAGAGTTTTTTTTTGAAAATTTACTGCTAATATTTAAAGGTCAAGATGTATCTATATGATTTAAAATCCTTTAACTCCAAGAATTAATTTAAAAGATAAAATTAAGGATATCATTTTTCATTTATATTTCAATTTTAAGGTTTCAAAATTAAATAAAAATTTGCATAGATTGTTAAAAACATAAAGTTATTATAATTTTTAGATTTATAAAACCATTAATCTCTTAGAAGAAAAATTATAAAAAAATTTACCCCAAATTCATCTTTATCAATAAATAAAATAAGTAAAATTAAACAATATTTAATAAATTTCATATAAAATACTTTCTGGATTATTCTACTTTCAATATAAATACAACTTATAATTAAAAACAATTAAAATCAACAATAAATTATAAGACAAAAACCAATTAATTTACAGTTTATTGATTATCTTTTTATTTATGGCCTATGTTGTAATAGGAAATCCTGCAACTTTGGTCATTATATTCATGCCTATTTAATATGTAATTTCACCATTATTGAGAATTCGTGTTTTAACCAATAATTAAACATTTTGTCATCAAATTAAATCAAACTGTAAAGCTATAAACTACCATTAATTAATATTAGTAGCATAGTATTATTTTAAATTCCTTGATTCAATATAGAGCAAGCAACAAAAATACAAAATTCTTTTTTTTGTAAATTAAAAAAAGTTAATCATTTTTAAAAACATATATGATTTTTAATTTTAATAGCATAATAAAGTCGTCGCTCAAATTCCTTAATAGTTTCCTTAATTAATGTTTGAAAGTTATTGATATTTTATTAAATTCTATTACTCGCCGATAAAGTTGAATTGATCATTGCAAACACTAGAGAAAACATCTTATATTTTAAAATAAAATTATGAGATAAAATAAAATCTTTTTCAAACACAATGAGAAGAGTTTAAGTGATTATATAACTTCTACAATAATTTGTATAGGTGTTTAGATAAATATCAAATGTACAGAAATAATAATAGTAATATCTAAGTTTTTTAATTTATGCTAATTAATAACTTGGGTTGTCCTCCATCTAAATTTATAATATCAAAGCCTATTTTTATCATATAATTTAAAATTGATATTTGTAATTTTTTGACAAAGAATGGTTTCAGCTTCACATAAAACGAAAAAAGCCACACTCAATCTAGGCCAAACAGTTTTAATTTACAGTTCCTAATAAAAATAAAGTTTAAGTAAGTACTCAGGTTAATTTTGATTCATAAATATTTGAATGTTAAATATCAAAATCCTGGCAAGGCCAACTTTTTCTTCAAGTAATTGCTTAATGCAGTACACAATATAATATAAATTAGATTTTGTGTTTAATTTTAAAAGAATTGCTTTGAACCATTATTTTTATCATACAATGCATTCAGTTGTGGTGTAAAATTATATTGATTTTCCTCAATGTTTGAGTGATTTTTAAGTATATATTAAGCATTTTAATTAAAATTCTATGTGTAATTAAATTTTGAAATTTAGATACGCACGTTTTAAATATAGTATAATTAAGGATTCAAACATAGATAGAATATACATAAATCTAGATAGAATTAACACTATTTTTAAAGAATTGTTAGTACTCTAAGAACAATATTCTAATTTAAAATTAATAGTTAATAAATTATTATTTATAATGACTTAGGGTGCTTAAAATTGTTCTTTGTTAAACATATATTTCTTGATAGAATTGTCAAAATCTTGCACATCTTTGACTCTTAAATCATATATGATGGCTTTTGTGTCTAAAGTTTTTGCACTTGGTGGTCATAGCTATATTTTCGATGTGCCCTATTTACTACGTTTAGTTGTATTTCTGAATCTTCAGAATCATTACAAATAGTAGGTTTATGTGTGATTGGTAGGTATTTAAGCTCTTGACTATAGAGTTTTATAATACTTCCTGAGTAAGTGTGAGTGACTCGTCAAGAACGAGGGTTGTGGTGTATCTGCACTTTTGAACCAGAGTGAAGAAGCTGGTTTCTTTAATGCTTTCCTCATTTATAGCTTTCTTAATGCTCAACATTAATACTGTTTTGTTCTTCATGATTGTTGGAAGTGAAGTTCATCTCATATTATTTCTTTGAAGTTGAATCTTTTCGAAGTTGCTGTTGGATGGTGGAGCGGGAACTTAAGGCTTCTATTTTCTAGCAGAGATATGAAATTGGAAAATACTTTTAGTTTTAGTCTTTCTGTTATTTTGTTAGTCCTCCATTATCTTCAAAATAGAGTTGATTAATACCCTTAGAATATCTGAGTGTGAGCTATTTAAAGCCCTTCTTGTTCTCGATTCATGTACGGGTTTAATTTCTATTAACTTCTTAAGTTAATAATAGTTAAATCATTAATCAGATCAAAATGGTGTGTAACTAAATTTTATAATTATTATTGAACATATAGATTATTTTCTCACTCTCTTTCTTTGATTGTAATCTGTTAAATATTGAAAGATATCTGGATCTGATTCATCAACCAGCTGTCTTTAAATTTAGTCATGTTGATTTTTGTCAATTGTAGAAATAACGAGCATTTATTTCTTTAAAACTTATATATTTAAATTAAGAAATAAAAAAGATTTTAGAATATGGATGATAAAATTTATCCAATCACTCATTTGAATTTCAGTTAAAATTTGTAAATGCATATAATGGTCATTCTTTAGTAAACATACAAAATTCCATTTTTATTTTGTTTAAATAATAATATAATCAATATAGCTAAGGTTAAGTATTTAATTAACTATATATTTATCAAATAGGCTATAACAAAAAGAAGTATTAATATTTTTTTAATAATTTAATCAGACTTATAATAAAAATATTGTAGAAATACATTTGAATTTGGAAAAATAATTGAAATTAAATTAATATAATTGCTAATTATTGGCTGTTAAAGTTGGCCAATTTAAACGATCCTGGGCTCATTCGATAGAAAATTCAAAATTAACTGGACTTTATTGCTGGCGGTACTATTTTATCGCATCCCTGGAGCGAGATAACTTGACTTTAATGTAAGGGTATAATTTAATGAATTTTGTGGTGTCTAATTAAACTAAAGTTATCTCGCTTCCTCGATGCTATAAAATAGTGCCGCCAATAATAAAGTCCAGCTAATTTTAAATTAAATGTTATAGATCTTAAATAGAACATAGTCCCATCACATTTTAATTATCTATAATTCTATATTAGAGTAATCTTAAATTTAGTAAGGAAGAGTAATATTAGCTTAACTAAAACTAAATAGTTCAAACTCTTCAATAATTAATTTTTAAGAGCTTTTTAGATTATCAATAATATGAAAATAGTGAAGACATTATAAATTATATTTGTGATGATGACAATTTTAGTATATATTATATATTTTAATATTTATATATTTATTGGATGCATCCGAAAATTAATATAATATGCTAAAAATGCATAATCAAAAAATTTAACTGATATGCAAAAGAATAAATAGATATAATCTAATTTTATTTATTAATTTAGATTTCAAACTTCATTTTAAGCTAATATAATTAAGTAACATTAAATTGTGTACTGTATTCCAAATTCTGTTTTCAATGAAAATTAAATCTTAAAACTTTTTTTCTATTGAATAAATTTTCCCAGAGGTCTTCTTAATTATTAACTAATCCTCTAAAATTATTGACTTAAAAAGTTAATAGATAACTGGCCCGTATGAGTAGTAATCTAAGGAAAGGGTTCAAGTATCACGCTCAAATAAACTTAAGGGTCTAACCTACTTCTTTTTGAAGATAATGAAGCAGACTAATAAAACAACAGAAAGATGAGAACTAAAACCATCTTTCAGATTCAGAGCTCTGCTCAACAAACACAGTAGTCTCACTCCTACATTAAACCATCAGTAAACTTTCAAAATATTCAACTACAGAGAAACAATATGAGATAGACTTCACTTCTAGCAATCATGAAAGCCAAGACTGAAACAATCCTCAACTTAAAGAAAGTAGTGGATGAAGTTTCCATAAATGAAACCAGTCTTTTCTCTCTTGTATAAAAATGCAGGGATACTACAGATGTGATCCTCAATGAATCACTCCCAATGTCTCAAGAAGAACTTCAAAATTAACAAGTCAAATTCCTCAACGCCTTTTAGTCACAAATAAACCTACTCTTTGTAATGAAAAAAATCTAAAAATTTCAATTAAACGCAAGAGATGGGTCATATTCGAGATTTACCTATAGCTTTCAAAAACAAAAACTTTGATTTTTACTTCAGAGAAAAAAGATTCCAGGCATTAAAACATTAATTTGCTTTTACTATTAAATACCCCTAGGTAATATAGGAATTTATTTTTAAAGTTGCTAACCTAGCAATTAAAAACAACTTAGTCAACTAAGAAGGACTAAAACAACAACAACAGGGATAACAACCCAAAAACAACAATCAAAGATAACGCTCAGAGTTTGAAGATATAGACATGGTTGATGAAAACGCAATCCAAATTGACACGTCATTTTAACCAGAAAACAAACCCAAATATAAAATTTCCAACGACGAAGTCACTCACCAGAAAAGTTTGATCAGTATACTGACATCTGATCAGTTTAGTACAGAATTGAAAATTAGCATCGGTAAAGTTCATACTATTCTCCAAGTGAATCATAAACTTTAAAAACAATTCTAGTTTAAAGTACTCGGCAACATAGACTATTAAATGGATGATAGAATAGTGAAAAATTTAGCACTATAATCTAATCAACAATTAAAATGGTACTTTGCTAAACTCAAAAACAAATTCTGGCATGAACTGTATTCAGCAGAAAAGGATGAATTCAAACAATTCAAAACACCAAACTTCACAAAAATCAACCTAAACATAAAGAAGTCAGAGACTCAAAATACCATGATTGTACTTTATGTTGATGCAAAGAGATATGGCTATGAATAGCTAAAGAATCAAATCTTTCCTCATCTCCAATAAAATTCGATGTTCAAGACTAAACCTAAGAGCATGCAAATAGGGGGCACTCATAAGATAGAACTCAAATTTCAGAAAGGAAAGAATGTAAGTGTATTCTTACATAATTGGCATAAATAAAAAGTAACCAACCATCAATTTTGGAAAGGGGTTACAAGATGGAAGATAAAGAAGATACTGGACATCCAAATTAAGACAAAAAAGATCTATGGAAGACAAGATTACTTAAAATGAAAAGGACTTGACCCTTATATATTATCATATATATATATATTTATAAGATCGGAGGTCCCCAGAGACCTCAATGTGATAATTTTATTATTATTATTTCTAATCCTCTAGAATATAAGGCTTTTTTAATAAATGTTTAAAATCATAAGCCTAAATTCAAAACAAAAACAAAATAAATTACAATATAAATAATTGTAAAAAAATAATTTAAACAATCAAGGTGATAAATTAATGTAAATATACTAATTTGACAATTGGAAGATTTGTAAATTTAATGAAAACTTAGTGTGAAATAATTTACAAAACAATCCTGTTTTATTTCTCACAATACAATATTTATTATTTAATATGTATTTTATAAAAAATAAGACTATAAATTCATTATTTATAAGGGTTAAAGTAATATTAATATTATAAATGAGCGTAATAAAGTTTTGGGGTATATTATTTAAGGAAAATTATATCGAATTTTAAGGATGTGTAAAATATCGAGAGTTTTAACTTTTTGAAAGCGTAGGTGCATAGCTTATAAATCTTTATGATTAAATTGGCCAATTAATATAGGTAAGAATAAGATTTAGTATGATATTCGAGATACGTTGTTTCAAGTGTTCTTTATCATTTATGCTTCCTATACAAAATGAAATTAAGATAATTCTTATTTTCCAACTTATGCTTAACATTTATTGAAACATATTTCAATTAATAGTTTAAGGAATTCAGTATTATCACATCCTTGGCTATGTTCATATACACTTGAAGTCACAATGCATCATAACTTAAATTCTGAGAGTTTATATTATAAAATTTTAATAAGCTCAAACAGTGAAGGCCTCTGCTATAGGAAATTAATTATATACTCCTTTAATTTACCTTAAAGTAGAAGTTTCAAAACTATAGCAAATAATGTTGTTTTTAGTTATAATGTATAGTAATCTACCGATTTCTGATAATATTAGTTGCAAGGCTAAAGTTAAGAGAGATTCTTATAAAAATCAAGCAACACCTCAATAGGAATAATATCAAGTGAGATCAAGGAGAGTTTGCTTTTAAATTTTCATTCAGTCAAGCAAAAAAATGAAACAAACAATAGAAATAATAGTCAAAAATCATTTTAGAGAGATAAACTTTCTTGAAATGACACTTGATTCTCAGCTTGTGTATTTGAGAAATATTTTTAAATTTTGCAAGCTATTCTTACATAAATTATTTAAATTTAAACCCTAATCCCCAAGATAGACCATATTTGGTAACAGCAAACATATATCAATAGAAAAATCAATCAAACTGGGATTTTGTAGTTTTTTACAGTAGAAGTTAATTTAAAAATTGTAAGGTATAAGTTTATTGTCTCTCTTATATAAATAATAAGATTACATTGATTTTATAAGTATGATTATATCGAAGAGATAACTCAATTGTTTAAAGAGAGAAGTTATTAAATGTTTCTGCTGAGAAAAACAATAAAAAATAAAAAAAATGAAAGAAATTATTTATGACTATGATCCATTTAAGTGATACATAAAAAAAGAAGAATAAAAAATAAATTCTACAAAAATTCATCATTTTTAAAGCCAATTTATAATTAATATAAATCAAAAAACTTAATTGAATCAACCTCTTTATAATAATAAAAATTGATTGGTGGATTTAACTTAAACATATTAATTGGCAATAATTATTGCAAGCTAAAGGAGATATTCATATCTTAAACATGGAATACTTGGTCAAAGCTCAACTGCAAGATAGATTCGACAATAGAGAATCAAACTTATCAGTTTAGTTTTCAGCCATAACATATAAGAAAACTGATAACAGCGAGTGGCATCAGTTTATTTTAATAAACTAATGCTAAATATCATGTGTTTCAGAATGAATAGTAACAACAGATGAGATGCTAAAAGAATTCACTTTAATTATTTATAAAAAAAAAGATAAATCTCAGCGTACTAAGTTGTGTCCTGATTAGTGAAGTAATTGATCCACACAAGATCATTAAATATCTTAAATTTAAATGATTAAAAAAACATGAATATAAAATAAACAGTCCATATTAAAAGCTTACTTGAGATCAAGGAAAATCTTGTACAAGCAAAATAATAAAAACTCAAAATATTCTATATTTGTTGTTAGGCAAAAGCAACAGTGCCAATCAATGACAAATAATAAAAGAAGGGAGGGAAACCGAATATATAAGCAAAGAAAAATTATATCAAGAAAAGGAAGCAAAAGAAGTAGTAGATGATGAAAGACTCAGTATATATAGAGATTTAATTTTCATTTAATTTCTATTCTTTTATATAGTGTTTTATCATTATCATAAATGAGCTTTTGATTTCCTTAATGTGGAATAATTATTATCATTATATTCATTTAAAATCATTTTAACTATTTTAATTAAATTATTAGCAACAGCAGAACCTAAATTTAGAAATTAAATATGCCCATAATAATACTTTTAATATTTCTATTTTCCTTTTATTTTGTAACCTTACTAAATTATTATTATTATTTTTTATGTATAATATGATTATTTATCTAATAATAGATGTTCAATGCTGCATTACAGAGCAACTATATTAAAAGTAGTGCTCATTTTTTGCAAAGTTAAACAAGAAAATTGGTTTAAGCGTACTCAATATCAAAGCCCTATCTCCTCTTTTCTCCTTCTGAGAATAGTCTTTAAATTATATTTGACTATTATTTAACGCTTATTATTCACAACAGTAAAGTTAAAAGTCATTCCTAGCAAGTGTTACTTCATCATTAAGAGGGTTAAGCTTAAAGATGAATCAAGTTTACACATGATTGTTTGTTCTTTAAGGTTTGTTGATTCAGAGATTTTTCAATGTAATCATGATGAAAGCACAGTCTGCTAGAGTTAAAGAGGCGTTTGTGTTTAAGACACCAGTGATTTAGTTTATAACAGCTATACTCTAACTGTAAGGGACAAGATTCAAGGAATTGAAAATTAATTTAATGATTATAAGAATTACTCAAAATTTAATTGTAAAATTTTATATTTAATAATGTACTTGATATCTAAAGATGTGAGATAGTAAAATTGAGGATGTATTAAAAAAGAATTGAATTGACTCCTGGCGTGATGTCATAATTCAAAATCTAATGATGAACCAGCTCAATATATCTAGTTGTGCCCAAAATAAGGAATAAATGGCTGATTCATAGTTTACTTGAGATATTTGAATCATTGTAAAATGAAAAATCATATGATCAGTATTGTTGATATGGAGAATTTATTTATTTAATTTATTTACATAGATTTATAAAAGAATAAAGTCATTAGAGATTAGGAGGTTGTTAAAACTATATTCAGAATAAAGAAAATTATTTATTGTAATTTACTGTTAGGGTAACAATAATTAATTCAATAATTTATCATAAAAACTAATATAATTAATGAGCATATAATTAAATTTTAGATGTAGTGCAACGTAATTTTATGTATAATATAATTTTATAATAACTTTAATCCGTTCTAAATTATAAATATATGCTCATGTTAATGGACCACAGATGACTTTTACTCTCAAAATCAAATTATTGCGTGGAGTTGGAAGTTCATGAAAGTCTCTGTAATGCATTCTCCGCCTTATTGTGATTTTGTCCTGGTACCAACATGGTTCACTATTATGGGGTATCATGGCTTGATGCACAATCTCGCTATGTAATTATTGTGACGACAAGTCGATCAAAACTAGTGCAAAACTACTCTACAATAACAGAAGTAGCTATATTGATTAAACCCTACAGTCATTATCTAGGATAATTGGAAGTTTTTGACAAGCAGAAATAAGTAATAACTAACAGGTGTCGATTGGTCTTAGTTTCTTGGAGAGTAATGAAGCAGTTTGGTGAAGGCACTTAAGACCTTTTGTTGATGTTGTAATAGAAATGCTCTACAATTTATAGAGAGTAAAGTCTTGAATCTGCTGGGCTGCAGCTGCATAATCCAACTTCAAGTCAGCTTGCATTAGACGCTTATCACCATGATGTCAAGTATTGACTGTGAAGCTCACAAGTGCCATGATGGATAAAACGCCAGTAAGCAGGATGACAGCGAATCCTTGAATTAATCTTGAGTGACTAGGGAAGCAGTAGAAGACTCACAAGAAAGCAGAATAATACCAATCAATGTCTGGTTGTGCTCTGAAGAATTCCCCAAGGTATTATCTCTTAATCTTTAAGAATTTTATTTTAGGATTAGAGGAACGCAGCCTTGCCTGCAAGGAATCGCATTTTGCACCAGAAATATCGTCAAATGATCTTTTATCGTAGTGATCGAGACATGTGCAAAGGACTCAGATAAATGGCAAAAGGTGAGCTCAAAAACATAGATTCTCGCTTATCTCTGGTCAAAAGATCATTCTATGAGTCGGGAACTCCATCTCCCTTCGTTTACGCATGGAAAATCACGTGGCAGCCCTGTAAAACCCATCTTCGAAGATTTTTCAGTCAATTCGTTTGCAAAACCATTTATGAAAGGTCACGAATAAATATGGCAATATTAGATTCTCATTTTGCTTTTCATAGAGCAAACGATTAAGACCACTGCATGAGACCTGATGATGTATAAAATTATGAGGGGATAAAACAAGGCTGTAAAGCTTGAACATAGAGATCAAATGAACAAAAGAAAGAATAAGGAACATAAGAAGAAGCCTCTCCTATCATTGCATATCACTCCTAAAGAATTTCCTAACCTCCCTCTAAAATAACAGGAATTCTAACTTAGCTACTTGAGAATATCAAAGCTTAGCTTTCAAATCTATAGGAAATGCGCACTTGCACAACCTTTATATACCCAGGTGATTCTTCTAGGCTATAGAATGAATGGGATGGGAGTGAGCTTTAAGAGTTCAAGTCCATTACCAGCGAAATGAATAAGAAGCAAGTTGGCTGATTTTATTGAGAATGGTAAAATGTCGGATAATTGAATGTAATTATAGTTTTGCAACGCGTAATTTTAGACTTGTATGTAATTTTTAAATTATGGCTTTGATAGTTTTATTAATAAAAATCTTTGTTTTCATTTTTAATTTTTATTCGCACAATTTTTCATATTCTTTTATATAATTCATTAAAAATGAGTATTTTGCTCTTTTTATTCTTAAAATTATGATTCTTTTTTTTAACTAAATTTTTCAACTAATTACTAATGATGTTCAGGTGTAATTTAAAGTTATATAAAAACTTATTGTATATATTTTTGAATAAAATTCATATTTTGATATAATATTTTAATTATTATCACTATCAATTTAATAACTTATGTTTATTAAATGAGAATCCTCCAAACTAATGTATATTACCATCAGCTACTTCATTACACTTTTATCTCCATAATCACTTGTACTGTCATTATAAGTAACAATACAATTTAAGATATCATATTTAAGGCCTGCGTTCTTAATTATCTTTCCAGCTTTAAGAATAGCATTTAAATCATAACTTTAAAAATATATTTATATATATATATATATCTATTTTTATTTTTAATTGTTAATTGAGAGTTTTAGAAATGTAAGAAACTTTAGTATTTATAGTTGAGACTTATGAGTGAAAGTCATTTGTGAAGTGTATAAAAGACAAAAATATTATACAGTATTCTAGAGTCCTACATTTACATTTAAGTTCCATTTAACAACAAAGAGAAATATTAGATGTTGAAGGAAAATTTATAGAAGCCAGCTTCAAAATCGTTACTTATATTTTTATTCGCTCCATAAGTTAAGTAGGGTCCAACATTTTACTCAATCTTTATAGATATTTAAGCTAATCACACTGAATGGCATGAAAATATGGAGTAATAAATCAGTGGGACAAGGTTAGCCTCCAGTTTCAACATATAATTCACGCATGCATATCAGTTTAAATCACACATAAATGGAGTAAATTATCATTTGTCTTCTTTAAGTAATTTAAAAATAAAAATTTTAAATATCAGTATAATTATCACAATTAGCCATATAATTTCAAATATAAATTAAAATTTAATAATACAGTTTGATTATTTGTAATTGTTAGTTTTAAAATTCTCTCTAATAAGAAGTTATAATTTTTATTGATCTTATGTAATGAACATATATATTTTAACAAGAGTATTAAGCATACTACCATTTTCTTTCCAAGGAAGAGAAACATACAATTATAGTAAGGATAAGAAATAGATTACTAAATGTCCTCTAAATATTATATTTGAAAAAAATCAACTGTAATAATAATTTTTGTAATAAAATTTATCATCATATATTAATGAGTTAATATGCAAATTGCTTATTCTTCTATACTTTAAATGCTAATAATTCAAGGTTGTTAATCATACTTGTCCAATGTAACTTCTACTATAATATTGTTATTATTGCAAATATTTGGCAGTTAAAAGTAAACAACAGTTTCTAAGTCAATTTAAGACACTGACACATTTTATTTTAGTTGGTCTTCAATTAAAATCTATTCAGTAGGTGTGCTTAAAGGCCCCCCCCACATCAAGAATCAGGTTTCAAATAAGTATCTTTCTTTCTATAAATTCGCTCTTGAAATATAATTTTAATTGTTGTTGCAACTTGGAATGTTAAAGAATAACTATAGTGGTAATATTTGCATAAATGCCAGTTAAATTGCTTGCTACGCTTGCTGAAGATTTTGTAAAACCACAAAAAAATAGTGATGTGTTTTAAAACAACTGTTTGAATCTTTATGTCTTCAGCAAAGCTATTAACACAGTTAAAGTGTTAGAATTTATCACCAAAATATAAATCTTCATAATTTAAATACTACTTTAGCTTGTTTATTATAAAAATAGTCATATTATAATAACTAAGTGTATAGTCCTTATCAAAAAAATCTGATAGAGGGGCTTTTTATCTTAGAACCCTTCTAAATTATAGAAAATATTTGATGAAAAAAAACATTCCGCTAACAAAATAGAATTACCGCTATTACAATAATCACAACAATATTTAAACAAAGCAGATGAAACTATGTCAATGTAAATACATCAATTTATATAATATAAACTTTATTGATGCATAAATAAATATTCAAATATCGAAGCTATAATGCAAATTAAAAACAAGACCAGTAATTATTAAATGCTTTGGAATGTTATATTTTTCATAAATATTATTAAAATTGATATAATTTTCAATAGTTTAAGCATTATCAAAATGATAAAGAGCAATTAGATTTAGAAATTATAGTATGGATAACTTATCTAAAGATCATCCTCTTTTCAACCATAATAAATTAAATGTTTCCTGTAATGTCAGCCATAAATGGTTTTTACTTCAATCCTTCACTAGATTTTCAATAATACTTGGATATGTAAACAAATCTTCCATCAGAGTTTTACTGTATTATATTACTTCATAAAGACTTTTGTAAGCAAATTATAGTTATGTTGTTAAGAGAAACTTTCATTAACTAGAATCAGTTATCATTAAATATTCATTCCAAACATAATAATCAGAATATATGGTATAATAATAGAAAGACCATAGAAAAACATTTTAAATTGTCATAGTTAAATATTGAGAATTCGTATTTAAATGTTGCATCCGTGTCCCTTTATTATTTATATAGATAAAATCTAAATTTAATATCATAACTTACTAGCTTGATCTACATTTATAAATAATTATGTTCATCATAAGCATGAATTACTTAATCTATAATGAACATTAAATAGTTGATATTTAATTATTGTCTAATTAACAAGACACAGAGTATGCCTAGCTTGTTTTTACGATATAAGCTGCTTAGTAAGTCCAATATATTTGATCGTATATTAATTATCTATAGCTATGTTTTTAGAAACTAGTAGAAATTTGGTTAAATAAAGATATGTTTCTAAGTAATTACTCGTAAAATATATAACCGTCCATTGAATCTTTATCATCATTTTACTAAAAAGAAATATGATTTAAAAATAATAAAACTTTAGGTATTTTTAGTTATTTTTACAATCTAAATTCTTTAATTTGTTCTGTACTTGAGATTCAGTTGGATTAATGTACGCCAAAATTTATCGACTTGAGTTTCACTATGTGTTCTGATATGAATAAAGATTTATCTCTATAATTTGAAGTTATAAAATATAGATTAAACTTGAATTAAGTGCATTTACTTTTATTAATTTTACAAATACTAAAATATACAGAAGATTTACTGAGGAATTAGAATATTTTTAATTTGTATCTATCTTATAAATCAAAAACCTACTTAATTTAATGTTTTTTAAGTTAATATTAATTTAATTCGACCCAGGGTGTTAGCCAGGGCAAGAAAGCATTTCATTAGCAGTTTGTAGTGTCTAATTAACAATATTAAAACTGATAAACTTACTGTCTAATGTTTCTTTAATTAAACCCATTTCAATCTTTGAGCCAAATGCCTTTATTAAGTCCTTAATATTAAAAAAGCGAAGTGTTCCTGATTTAAAGCATTCGAAAATAATTGATTTTTTTCATTATTTTATTAACAAAATAAAAAGTTTATTCCTCAATAGAATAATTCTATAATTTTATATATTAATTAGTAATAGTTATAATATAAACATAATTTCAAATTTGAATATTAAATTAATAATATAATTCATTAAATATAATTAACTGTCTAATTTCAGTATAATTCTAGCTACATCCTGGATATAAGGAGATTGCACTCTATCATTGTCTTATCCACAAGTTAAGGTTGAGGCATCACTGAAGTGGATATCTATGCGCTATTTCATTGAATTTGAATAGAACTAGTATAGCTAGCCTTCTGCCAGGTTAGTTGATGAGATTTAGCACTATTCCAACATATTAATTGAAGTTATGACTGCACTTAATTAAAAAGTATTGAGTAGATTGAGGTAGTTTAAATAAGTACAATTTAACTTAAATCAGAAGCCAAAAATATTCCGATTAATTAGTGGTTATCAAATTAATTGAAAAATTTATTTATGCTTGGACACTTATCATTATAAAGTCTTAAATTTTATCACTTTCTTATGTTTTAATTCAAAACTATATATTAATTTATTAAGATATAATATACCAAATATTATAGAATTATATGAAAATAATGTTAAAATGGAGTTAATATTTATTAAATTAACAACCTACAAAAACTGCAATATCTTTGTATTTTACTTAAAATATCACGAATAAGAAATTTCTATGATGCTTTAAATATTAAATTAATTAAAAAATTGAAATCACAAAGCAAAAATAATAGTCAACAAATATAGTGAAACTTAATAATTTATAATGCGAAAACAACATCTTGCTTATGAGTTCAAAAAGAAATAGAAAACTATGTTAGATTATTATAATTTATTTATAACATAATAACAATAATATAAAACTAGACGTTCTTATAAAATATAATATGCATAAATTAAATTTATTATTATAGAAATCAATCAGTATTATAGACTAACAATTTGCAATCTTACTTGGCGCAAAAGGAGTTGAAATACTATTATTAGGAACTTAAATTTTACTGTTTAAAGAAGATTAAGTATTGCCATGTCTGCTTCTGACGTAGTAGAAAAGGACTTAAGAGCTTGGTGATGTAATATTCCTGATGATGGAAATATAGCTCTAATATAATCGTAACGAATAAATGATGTGATTGTGAAGGAAATTTTAAGAAAAATATAATATTGCTCATCTTTTTATCCTTAAAATAACAAATTGTTACTTTACAAATGAAATTGTAGTTAAACTAACTAAATAATGATTATTATTTTATAATTTAGTTAAACTATAAAATAACTGTAAATTACTTAATTATTTAGTTGTAGAAAATGAATAATTCTGTTTTTAAAAAATTACCACTCTCCTAAGTTAATATTTTAAGACTTATTAACTAGATTAATACTGTATTTCCCAAAAGATTTTTAATTTATATAAAGTCGCTAAAGTATCTTTTTTCTTATGTCTGCTCATTTTCATAAAATTTAAGCATCGATTCTATGTGATCTTGCTATATACATCACATTATATTATATTATAAATTTTATCTAAAATTATAGAAATAATTGGATCAATTATATTTCACAATTGTGCCGGTGAGGTCTTAGAAGCAATAAGCATCCAAATTAAATCAATGTATTTATCCAAACTAATAGATGTATTTGCTTAAAGATTTGCCACAGTTAAGGTCATAGAAATTATCAAAGCTTTATCATTTTTAAAATTTGATAAACTGATTCGTCATGTAAGTTCTTTTAAATAAAATTCAAGAGTTTGAGATAAAGTTGATTTGGAAGATAAGATTAGAAATCTCAAAATCAGAGGTAAATTTATCTGGAGCAGAGTAGAAAGATTTGTTTCAATCAGACGGAGTTTCATAAGCAGTACAGTAAGTCAAATCAGGCTGATATTGCTAAAATGGGAGTTTTATATTAGTAAATAAGAGTAACTTAATTATTTTTTTTCAAATATTTTCAAAGTTATTTTACTTAAATAGCTGCTAATTCATAAAATATATAAAAAATATAAATTTCATTAATTTAACTCTATAAAAGTCTGAATTAAACAAAAAGAATTAGTTCCTATAGGGGTATCACAATATCTAACAATAACTAAACTTCTCTTATCATTATCATTTTGCCTATTCGAATATTTACATAGAGTAACCTAGTAGGTAGTAGCTGATAATGTGATCAAAGCTAAGTTCTCTTCAGAAACTACGATTTGATTGATAATTTAATCTAAGAAATGATTCGTTAAAAAATTATTCTTCTGTCAAGAAATGGATTATATAATAAATAAACCTTAAATAATATCTCTTATGATGAATATGTGTGCCAAAAATATACAAATAGCCTAACTCATCTGAAATTATCATATTAATTTCATAATTAATTGCAGTTGATCCACTTTAATATTCTATACAATTTTGTTGTGATTGCTCCATGTGCCACTCTTTTATTTTTTTACTTTACTGTAGAGCTTAAATAAGTACTCTTAAAGTATGTTTTAGCAAGATAATAATCACTAGTTCTTGACAAATTAATGGCAGCTGAATTATCAGCTGCCATTAATGCATTAACTTGGTAGAATCTTATAGTTTAAAACGGAAAGTAAGCATTTAATTAGACTATAAATTATATTTTAACTTTATAATGAGCAATCTGAAGGATTTGTTCATTATAAATAGTATTGCCAGCATACTTATTGTTATCTGAATATTAAGTTATTATTTTTATATTCACTTTTATAATCTGATGAAATTAAAGTAGCTCGTTTTAATTAAAAATTGATGTTTTTAATCAAAATATAGTTTTTTAGATTGACCTGCTAGTATTTTAAATTATCTTTGAATATCCACAGAAAATGTTTGAAAATAATAACATTAAAGGAAAATTATGTCAATTACAATTAATTTTATTTGTTTTTAAATATTAAAGAAATTAAATTTGACCATATTATTATTATTTTCATAAAACAATAGATAAAGAGGAACACAAAGATTAGTTTACACACTTGAACTTCAACTTCATTATTTAAAAATCTTTGATTAAATCAATGGATGTCTTTATCACAATTCTTTTATTAGCGTCAACTATTTCATCTTCATACCTCTGAATGTTACTAAACTTTTTAACTATATTATTAGTAATTTTATAGCTATTTTTAAATAACAACAAGTTAATAAATCATAGTTATAGCCAATTTTATTCATTAATGTGTCAACGAGATACTATAACTTACTTCGTACATTTCTGCAGGAAATACTTTCTCATAAAATCTATCGAGCGCTTCTTATATGCTATATTTTATAAGTCTCAGTATGATATATTTGTAAAAGATTAATAACTCTATTTACAAACAGCTTTTCACAAAGATTTTTAGCTGAATTATTGAGGAAAAAAATTGGCATTATATATAGAATAATCATCAGTACTGTAATATTTACCAATTCATGGGTCAAGTAGTTATCTTTATTGATTTTTTTGTTGATATGCCAGTGCAGATTTCTAAACTAATTCATCGTAGAATTTAGTATATTTTTTTGAGTTCAATATCTATAAAAGTAAATGAAATTGCAGTTAAGGTAGTGCAGTGGAAGGTAAAAATATATTAAATTATTTATAAGATGGTACTGAGAGCTAGAATACAAGGATAACAACATTAAAGATATTTATAAAACTAGTTGCAATAAAATTGTTTTGCCAAAATACCAAACAACTTTTGTATAATCTCAACTAAACATTAAATTCTAAAAACAAGTGATTTCCGTCCTATTAATTGGTAATTGGCTACTCTGTTTATCAAAATCTAAATATGATGATTTATAAAAATTTACAAGGTAAAAATAATTATTATTTTAAAAAATAACTTTATATGAGTTTAATAGTCAAATAACTATTCAACTTGATATGCCTAAATCATATCATTTTAATTAATGAATTTCTTCTTCATAATCCTAGATTTGAAAGGTCTTTAAGTAACACTCTACTCTACTCTCTGCTAATTTTTAGATAGTTTACATAATTTGTCCATACATTTTATTTTCTGATTTATTAGAAAAATATAGAAATGTAAGTATTTTGAATTAGTTGCTGGGATTTGGATAGATAATTGGATAGACAAGCCATTTATTGAAATTTCGATGTAAATAAAATATGGTTCCTACTTTAGTGACCTAAAATATTTTGGCTAATTAAAGATTTGTAAGTTTTAGATTGAAAACTCTAAATTTTTATACTTCCATTTGTTTTATTTAATAATTACATTTATACTCAATAATCCAATACAGAAAATAATTTGTAAATAAAAATGAGTATATTTCAATTATATTCTTAAAATATAGAATATATTATTTTTTAACTTGTAAATATCTAACTGCACAATAATTCTTAATTTGATAGCTCTTTAAAATTCACTTTGAATACCAAAATTTAATTTATATCATGATATAAGTTAGAGTTATCATAAATTCATATGAAAAAATTGAAATATTCTAATCATATCTGAATGAAGTACTCATACCAAGAAACACCTATAAACAAATTCATTAAAAACAAAATTTCATTAAATAATAATAATAATAATAAACCCCATCGATGTAAAATTAGGTGAAACTCAAAACTTATAAATAATCTATTAAAATTTACTTCGATATTATATTAAGAGCTTAAAAATTCAATATATTATAACTATAAATTATAGCAACCATTAAATATTATGAATAAGTTAATTTTTGTGATAATCTCAAAGCAATTCTTAACTATTTCCCTAATTATTTATAATCAAAAAATTTCAAAAAACTAAATAATTTTAACTAATGATCCTCGAAATAAATTCTATCTTATCCAATAGGTAAGTTAATCCTTTAAGTTTAAGAACATAATTATACTATAAATAATTAAATGTTCAGTATATTGCTAATAACTCTAACAAACTCAAACAAAATTTTATTTCCATGTATAATGCTTATATTTTTTCCAATATTATTGTATTTGATATTCAATTAACTATTCATTTATAAACTACAGTGAAATATCTACTTTAAAGATAATCACACTTCAAAAATTTTAAAATCAATGTTTATTTAAATGCTGATTTTAAAGATTGTATTTCAAGAATCAATCAAATAAAATTCATGAAAGAAAAAATTGAGTTCGAATTTGGAAATTATTAAAGTTAAATTTAAATTAATAATTATTATTCTTAATATTTGGTTGCTTCTCGATAATTAACAAGGGTACTAATATATATAAGTCTAAATTAGAAAATCAACTAGCAACCAAATTTTAATGTAAGTATTTAAGAAATTTAATATTATTAATCAGAGTTAAAATTTATTTTAAATAGCTGTTAAAGACACATCCCATGGCTTAACCTGACCTACACATGGAAGACTACTCCGAGCCGCACCCGACCTCGCCTCAGTGCAGTTATCGCCCTCCGTGCTGCCACCGGGGATGGAGCTCGACCTCGGTGAAGTGACTACGATAAACTGGTGAGAGCTGGCCCACAAGATGGCCTGCCTGCTCGACAATATGGAACTTGGAGATCAGACCAATGAAACCATCGTAAAGACCATGAGGACCCTCTTCGACTCTCGTACCGTGCATCGCCACTGGGCCCCTATTTAGAAGGTAATCGAGCGCTACTTGGTTAAGCGACGACTGGAACTTGAGTTGATGACGCCAGAGAAGAAGGACTGGGACCACAGTGGAGGCCTAGATAAGATGCTAGATAATAAGAAGAAATAAGAGCCGTTATTGGACGTGCCCAAGGTTAAAGGTGGGGGCCCTATCTAGTTACTGCTTTAATAGCTTTGAATCTAGTCAAATTTGTTGGTTATGGTAGTAATCATCCAGTTTACTGTTATGTAATAAAGCACTCAAAGCTTGCAACTATGGTTGCTGAAGCAAAGATGTGGATCAGAGCAATGGCTACATCAATTGAGCTCTTTAATGTGCCTAAAAGACTCAACAAACACTCTTGGTTACTACTATTTCGAATTCTCAGACCAAACTGTATGAGATGTTCCTTTGACCTCGTATATTGCTATGACCTTCAGTAAGATTAGAGCCGTCCTCTATGAATACTCAGTGACTTCCCTCTAGCCAATATTGAAGCAATTATAGACAACAACATTAAGTTTGTGTTCAATTATGCTAATGCTTTAACTGGCTTGTTCGCTTATCCATCTACTAACTTCATTAACAGTAATGTTGATGATAATATCCTTTCCGCATTTATCATGAATAACTTTGGAAGCACTGACAGCACTCTAGCTTTCAATTGATTCTACCACAATAGCAGGTGTTGTTGGCACAGGCATCCTCTTTCTCTTTAATCGTAAGTTCTATTAGCTTTATTAATTTCCTATAGACTACGTGGGATTCCGTGCCCTAGGCACTAGAGGAAAAGGTCTGCAGCCTGAGGGGAAAGGAACTCCACAAGCAGTGGTGGGAAATCAGCTGGGCAAGTACATCTAGGACATGGTTGTGTAGATATCATGCATGGACATGCGGTAGCTCCAGCAGGCTTACCTTCAAGCTCTGATCGCCGCCTGAACCACCTGGGCCTCCAGAACGTCTGATTACAGGGATTTTTAATATCCATCTCGAAGTAATGTCAAGGGATCTCCAAGGCCTTTTTCGGAATAATGATGTTTGAATATCTCGGCGCCCGCTGCACATGGCTAAGTTGGAAGTTCCAGCGTTGAGAGATAGACTGTGCATCATCGAGTGGTGCCTCTGGTAGGCCGCCAATCTTCAATTTGACCCCTATATCGACTGTAATACAATTACACAAAATTTCTTTTTTGCTATTTTATTGTAAGTACCCCCATACTCCAGCTTAACTAGTCCTCTCTAGTGCTGTAGGAGCAACAATACTCTAGTCGCAGGGATATCGAGGCAAAGGCTGTTCGCAACATCAAAGGCGAGAGGGCCCGAGAGGGAAAGCGTTTGAAGGAATCAGAGACACAAAACTAATACTCGAGCGTGGAGGAGTCAGAAATGATTGATCAGTTGCTTAAGGCAAGAGAGAAGCTGAGCCTAATCTTGCAGTACACTCAGAGACTCGCGACCAAGGTAGAGCTACCCAGATTCGAGAGACTAATCAAAACCTCAAAACCCCTTAGTGAAGATTATAAGTGCTTTTATTTGTAGGGAATTTGTAAGGGGTTGAGGTTATTAATTATTGCGACACAAAAATTATAAGGTCTATTTATGATGAAGAGTATATAGATTTAGTGTTTAAACTGAGTTATGGATGTGATATGTATAGTGAATAATTCAAACCAATACTGAACTATAAGTCTATTGAACTGCTCTTAAAGCGTAGTCCATCAACTGTTCGTTCTCACTGCTTGAAAGCTGTGTAATTAAAGCAATAATTGTTGAATTATTAGCCTAAGAGGGAGTGAAAATTTTTATAGAAGCATATTGACTATCTTATCAATAAAAAAACTCTATAGTATTGGACTCACTTCTCTCTCGATCAACGAGCTATTATGTTTCACCGACAGTTCCCTGAGTTGAAGATCTCTGCATAGTCTGTTGCTAACATTTATTAAAGAAATGGTATATCTTAAAAAGGTGTGAATCGTATCAAGAGAGTGATTGATTTTACTCTGCCATTTTACATCAACAATTTAAAATATATTTATGATTAAATGCAGAGAGTTTAATAGAATAATATTAAGTTTATACATGCTGACGAGGCAGTTTACCTTCAATACTTTTATCGAGAAGTTTTGAGACATAGTAATATATAGTTATATGACTAGAAAGTTAAGGTATAAACAATGGCAATTCTAGGAGAGATTAACGAGGATGCTGGTTTAGAAACTTATGTTATTCATCCTTGCTCTATTAAGACAGAGCAGTACATAAAGTTCTTAGAACAGCTGAGAGAGAAGTACCCTGAATAAGAGATTATACTGTTTGTTGATAATCTTTCTGTTCATAAAACAAAAGAAACAAGGAAGAGTTATGAACAACTTAGAATAACGCCAGTGTTCAACGTACCTTACAGTCCATAGTTTAATGGAATTGAGTTCTACTGGGGTATATTAAAAGGTCATTACAAGAAACTGCTGCTATATCACTTGATGCATGACCTACCTATCGATACAGTAGACTTTATTAAAAGCTCAGCGAAGAGAGTAGATAATTTGTTGGCTTAAAAGTGTGCTAAAGAAGGGAGAGTGAATGTATATAAATAAGTTTTGTAGTTAAGTTAATGAATATATAAGTCACATTTAAAATTCTTTAGAGGAAGCTGGCTTCTCTTTCTTTTCTTCTACTTCTTGCTTCCCTCCACCTAAGTTTCTTCTCTTACTGCCTGCTCCAGCATCTATGTTCATTGACTTTGGAGGCTAAATATTTGAATAAAGTCTCTTGCTGACTTTATACTTTGTATGCGACTTTCGCTCTCTGTGGATCTTGCTCTATTTCTTCATAAAGAAGATGTCATAACCAGATTTTCAAAAGAGTTAAGCTAAAAATCTTACTTGAAATATAAGGGTGCTTCTGCAGCTCTGACAGGCAGCTCTCACTAATCTTGATGCCTTGTTTGCTCTTATCTTCTGAAGAGATGCTGTACCTTTTCTTATGAGATTCTTGAATAATTTGTTTCAAGTAATCACCTTTAATTGTTGCAAGTATGCCAAAGAAATAATTTCTTTCAGGTAGTTTATTTGACAACTACTTTGTAGTAGGCAGGTACTGCAAAACCTCTGGGTCATTAATAGCGTCTTTGTGTAGGTTAGTCACTGAGATTTCTGGATATTTAGAAATTTCTGAAACTTTACATCTTAATTTTTCAATTATTTCTTCTCTTCGCAGAGTATAGCTCTTAAAAATGAAATTTTAGTACCTTCCATCGTTGGCAGGAACAAACCAACTACATAATCAAGATTAGTTACTATGAGTTCATTACCTTGCTGCACCAGGTAGCGATGCAAATCCTCCTTGCTTCTAAATCTTTGAATCAATTCTTGTGCTTGCACTCTTTTCATTGCATCATTCATTGACTCCATCTTGTTTACAGATCTAAGAAATGATATTCAAATTTAAGTTTATTGATTTCAATTATTTACCTCTGTAAAACTTACTATTAAATATGGGCATCCTATAGGAGGTCAACCTCTAAGAAGGATATGGAGAAGGTTTAGAGAACTGGTTTCAAACTTGAGAGATTGATATTAATTTCTATTGTTATAGTTCCATATTTTTAAATTTAAATTGGTACGTACTTAATTAGGAGCAGCTCCTAAAATGCTAGTTCTTAATTAGGTGCACCTCCTAAATCGGTATGTGCTGTAATCAGCTCATTATTGATAGTAAAAATGGTTACTTACTCAGCCTGACTTAAAGCTGGATCGTCTATTAACACTCTTTTTTCTTCACTAATACTTTAAAATCTTCCCTTGAAACCCTTAGGCTTGTATAGCTCTTATATTAGCCCTGAGATATAGAGGCAGTTTTATAATTTTAAACTCAAATTTAAATATAAGCGTTAACATTTTGAGAAAAACAACAGCACTTCCATCAAATTAAATGAGACTTACCTTTGGCAGCAATAAAAAGTGGGATAGCTGTGAGATGAACTCTCATAAATATCTTCCAGAGCTATCACTTGAGTTCTTTGTTATTAAAATTGAAATTAATAATATAAAATAAATGGCAAGCAAGCTTGTGGGAGACAGAGAGGAGGAGAAAGGCAATAATGAAATTCCTATGAAAACTGAAGAAGTAGAAGTGTATTTTTGTGAGGTATGTGAGAGAGATTTCGCTCATAAATCTAGCTGGTACAGACATTTGAAGGAGCATAAAGAAGCTAAGCCTACAGTATACTTAAAGCACGATAAAATTGATGGAAAGTATAATTGCTTTGAGTGTCATAAGCAATACTCTTATTCAAGAGACTTGAAGAAACATCTTTTAAAAGCTCAAAAGAAAGATATAGAAGTTGAAAAGCATGAAGTAGACCTGAAGCTTCTCAACAAAAGAAAAGCTAGGGAATGTTCTAAGGAAGCGGTGCCTGAATAAGCTCGAGTTAGAGTGCGTAAGGAAGGCACGTAACCAACTGACATTGGAAATAACAAAAATAATGATAAAAATTTAATACAAGAAAATTCCTGTTCTTGCTTAAATGACTTAGACGCTTCCCTATAAGCTACCTTATTTTTGAAGACTCCTTTGATAAGAAAGTTATCAATGATCATCAATACTCATACAAGATCTATCCCTTCAACTATCTCTTAAGTGATGATAAATATCAGATGGAGTTTACAAATGAGTATCAAGTACTCACTTAAGCTAAGTTTAAAGAATGTAGTTACTTAATCAAGCTAGATGCTGTTCTTCTTGCCAAGGATCATGTGGCTCTCAGACTCCCACTCTATGAAATGACCCTCAGAGATTTTATTACTGATCAAAGGAATCATAAGTAGCTTGCTTTGATAGCAACCTAAACCTTACAAGGTATAAAAGAGTTACATAAGTTAGGCTTTGTTCATAGAGATTTGAAGCCTGAGAATATTATGATAAACTTCTCACCTGTAAGAGTGGCAATTATTGACTTCAACAGAGCATTAAGGGTGGAAGTATCAAGGCTAGGAAGTGTTATGGGAACTCCAGGCTATTATCCTGAAAGAGAAGACTGGAGAGATGGAGATTATTAATGGGATGTGTGGGCTTTAGCAGCAATAATAATAGAGTGCGATATGCCTCGCAACGATTACTACTCTACCAGGTGTGAGAAAGATGCTAAGCAAAGAATCAAGTAATTTATAGACAAAACCAGAGTCTCTCAATCATTAAAATAAATGGCAGAATCAATAATATTAAAACCAAACTCTAGATCAGACATAATATTAGAGCAGATAGAGTTGTGGTTAAGTAAGATAAACTTCAGACCACTCCCACATGATCCTAAAGTGCATTTTGAGTGATTAAATTAAATAAATTTACTATAAATTTCACATTAAAACCTATTAATAACCCCAACCCCTAACAAATTCCCTACAAATCAAAGCACTTATAAACCTCATTCAAAACCCCAAAACCCCTTAGTGAGGTTTATAAGTGCTTTGATTTGTAGGGTATTGTTGGGGTCTTATTGAGGTTAGTAGAGAAAATGCAGGTTTTTTGTGAATTTAATGAATATTTAATGAGTATTATTGTATTAATTCAAACAAATTTTATCTGCTTATCTTTGTGGTACCTCTTGAATCTAGCTCTCTTGAGTGCTTCATGTATGTCTTCTAGCGATTATCTTGGATAAGCTGGAGCTCTCACGAATATCATCTCTACAAGCTTCTTAATTTCATTGCAGACATCTTCCTGTTGTATATGTTTAGAAGCCAAAATTATTGATTATTTTTCGTGCTTTGTTCCAAAGTAAGACATATTTTCCATATCGCACTCTAAGATTATGGCAGCAACTGCCCATACATCCCATTAAACAGAGCCATTAGTCCACTTCTCCCTGATTGGAAAGTATCCTGGAGTGCCAAGCACCTTAGCCAAAGTCGCAATTTCTTATCTTATAGCTCTATTGAAATCAATGACTACAATTTCTAAAGGATAGAGATTTAACATAACATTTTCAGGCTTCAAATCTCTATGTACATACCCAAGTTCATGGAGCTCTTAAACACCCTTAATCATTTCTGACAGTATCTCATTTAAATCATCTGGGTATCTATTATGATAGAGATACTCTCTTAATGTCATTTCAAACTTTTTCAGTCTTAATGCAACAAAGCCATGCCCAAGAATAACTCCATCAAGTCTAAGCAAGTTCTTTAACTATTTTTTCTAAGCCTCCCTCAGTATTATGTATTCATTTGCAAATTCATTTTGATACTGCTCATTTTTAATGAGATACTTGAAAGGATATACTTTGTAAGCATACTCATCAACCACTATCAGCTTAGCCTTGTTTGGTAAGTCAAAATGCAAGTAATTTTCAATACATCTTTCAATATCAATTGCATTCAATGCAGGTATATACATAGCTCTCTCTTAAAGACATGCTATAAGAGTACCATTTGCTGGCTGATTCATTGATTCAAAACGCTTCTGCCTCTTGAGCCTTTCCTCCTGTTCTCTTTATGACTCAAGAGAGTTATTTTTTGTTTTAGCAGGTATAAGCTTTTAAGTTTCTTTATCTTTTATTAGGAATTCACTTAAGTGGTGCTTTTGCATATGCCTCTTTACTTTGGCTGAGTGAGTATAAGACTTCATGCATGTTGTGCTGGTACCTTCCATCCACTTTGTCATGTTTAAAATAGATCTTGGCTTTGCCAGAATGTACTTCTTTAATGTGCCTCTTCAAGCTCGACTCAGTGAGAAGAAATTTTAGCAGTCTTCACATTAAAATGTTTTAATTTTTTCAATTGGTTGCTGTTCCTTATCTTCCTCAACCAATTCAATTTATATTTAAACTCCTATCTCTGCACTCTACTTCTTGTTTTAAACTTATATTTTAAAGACCTCAGCTTCAAACTCTAGAGCTCTTAGCTCAACCTCCTTTTCAATATAAATTACTTCTGGTTTCTTGGAGGAGCCAAAGTTGAGTAATGATTGACCTGTTCCAAGAGAAACTGCCTTACGATTTAAGTTGGACGCCATGTTTAATTCAAATTTAAATTTCTATTATAAAGCTCTAATAACTATTCTGGCTATAGTCACTCTGTATAGGAGTTGATACGACTACAATTATGGTTGAATATAAGGTGTTAGAGATCATATTTATGCTTAGTTTATAAATATAATTTTTCTAATTTCATACTTAATAATTTCGATTTAGGTACCAACCAAGTATAAAATTGAGTTGTACTGGTACCAATTAGGTTTTGAACCATTTTGGAACTTTTCCATTAAAACCTCATTAGTTTAAAACTTGGTACTAATTAAGTTTTGGTACTATTATATTGGTACCAATTAAATTTAAACGAATTTAGTACCGGTACTAATTAAGTTTAAAACAAATTTAGTACTAATTTAATGGAACTAAATTGATAATAATGGAGCTCCATCTCTAAAGTTTGATACAGCTTCTGCCAGCTTTCTCCACGTATCGTTACCAGGTTGACCTCCTATAAGATGCCCATATTTAATGCTAAGATTTTTAATAGTAGGATCCAGAACTCTATATATTATAATTTGAAATTCAATAAGAAGAGAAGGAACAAGGATGGAATCTATAAGTACTGCAATGAAGAGGGCTTGAAGCTTAAGAAATGATCTCAAGATTTAGAAGCAAGGAAGATCTCTATCGATACCTCACTTAGCATGGTAAGAATGTGACATATACTTAATCATATACGAAAGTGGGTTTATTCCTTCCAACGATGGAAGGTACCAAAATTTCATTCTTAAAAGCTATACTCTGCGATGAGAAGAAAGCCTTTAAAAACAATGAAATAAAGTTGATAGATATACCAAACTACCCAGAGATTTCAGTCACTAATCTCTACGAGGATGCGATGAATGATGAAGAGTTGGTTGTTTATCTTCCTACCAAGAAACATCTCTCCAACAAGCTTCCAGAAAGGAGCTTCTTCTTTGGTGTTCTTGGCACTTTAAGAGAGAGTTATCTCAAAGAGATCATTGAAGAAGCTCACAAAAAACGCTACTCTATTTCTCCTGAAGATTAAAAGAAGCAAGGCATACTAATAAGTGAGGCCTGGCTCGCTGAGCTTAAGAAACATCCTTACCTCTCTAGTAAGCATTGATTTATAACTTTATAGGGAAATCTGGGACTGGTATATTCCTAATGAAAGATAATGCAAAGGTTCACAGAGAAAGAAAGTCATAGAAAATACATGAAGTTAGCAAGAGACTTTATAAAGATGTTTAAAAGCCAGATGAAATGAATATAGATGCAGGTGCTGGCACTAAGAGAAGAAACATGTGCCTAGGCAAGCCATAAGAAGAGGAGAAGAAAGAGAAGACAAATCCCTTTCTGGGTTAATTTAATATGTGAATATATTCATTCGTTTAAATCTAAAACTTATTTATAAACATTCATTCTTCCCTCTCTCGCACAAATTGTTGTCTTATCTATGCTCACTCTCTTACAACTGCTTTGAATTAAGTCAACTGTATCGATGGGCAAGTCATGCATAAGATGATACAGCAGCAGCTTCTTGTAGTGAGTCTTGATTTAGCTCAGTAGAATTCAATTCCATTAAATTAGGGGCTATAAGGAACGTTGTAGACAGGAGTTATGTTTAACTCTTCATAAGCTTTCTTAGACTCCTTAGTCTTATGAACTGAAAGGTATCAACAAACAGGATGATCTCTTGGTTACTATACTTCTCTCTGAGCTTATGTAGGAACTCTATATACTACTCTCGCTTTGAGCGAGGGTGAATAACATAACTCTCTAAGCCTGGATCTTCATTTATACCAGCTAATATTGCATGGGTGACTACCTTCACTTTTTAGTCATAAACTTCTATATTATCATACTTCTTATACCAAGACTTATTAATAAAAGTGTTGAAGATGAATACAGCTTCATCAGCGTGTATGAACTTGATGTTATTAGTAATAGCCCTCTTCATTTAATCATATATATAGTTTAAATTATTACTATAAAATGGCACTGTAAAATCAATCACTCTCTTCACTCTATTGACAGTCTGAAAGTAATACCATTTCTTCTATAAATATTGGCTATAGTCTAAGGAGAGATACGCATGTCAGGACACTTACGATGAAACATCACAGCTCGTTAGTCTAATGGAAAGTGTGCCCAATACTTCAACGTCTTCGAGTCGCAGAGGTAGTCAATATGGTGCTGTGAAAACTTTTATTTTCTTGCAGGATGCTTTCAAGTGCCTGAATTAAAATGCTAAACAGCTAACATGCAGTGATACCTAATAGTAGAGGAACTCTTGTGTAAGAGCTTTGCTATAGCTGCATAATTCAGTACTGGTTTGACTTAATCTACATTAATACTCGTACCATACCTAAGCTTAAGCAGTAAATCTAAATATTTCTCATCATAAATAGACCCTAAATTTCGCTAATTTCTATTTCTCATATTACAAATTGGCCTAATTTCTCTACTAACCCCAATAAGACCCCAACAATACCCTACAAATCAAAGCACTTATAAACCTCACTAAGGGGTTTTGGGGTTTTGATTAAGGGGTTTAAGGGTTTTGAAAGCACGCTACCGCGTCACCCGATGACCATCAGGAGGAGGCGGCCATGGCCTGGCACTGGCAGGTTGCGACACAATCTCGAAGAAACCTCCATCACTTCAAGCTGGACCTCAAGGACCACTACAATAAGATGAAGCACAAGACTTGGGACCAGCTCACCAAGCAGCAGAAAGCTCCAGAAGCAGCAGGAGTTGCTGCAAAACATGATCGACAC